>NW_019059605.1:2377753-2392445 GCF_000696155.1 Zootermopsis nevadensis | reverse complement strand
AATTTTTTCGGTATTTTCACAAAGTGTCTTTTTTTGAGTTTCTTCCCAAAAACTGCTTAAAAGCCAAGTGATAAATGTATGTTCCACGTTCTTTAACAATCAGAACGCATGAATTTTTTTATTTATGAGTACCGATTCTCACTGTAAACTGTAATTATTTTCTTAAACAGCGTTAACAAACTGATCATTATAACTGCAAACTGTTGTGTTTTATTTGTATAAAATTACATTGTTAGACTAAACATTATTTAGGTGTGCTTCGACTTTAAACGGTTACAGGAATTTCCCAGAATTTGTAATTGGTGTCTACAGGAAAACTGGATCTTCTGTCTAATGTGGATGGGAGTTGTAAATGTAGATCTATTTAATAAGCAATGGTGCTCAATGTGTGGTTTTCTTGCGTTGGGGCGGGGTGCGGGGTTGAAATACGGTTAACAAACTGTGATGACAAAAGTGTGCTCCGAAACGTTTTAAAAATACCTGGAATCAGACGGATCATTCGGAACAAACTACAAGGCATCGAACATTTGAAATGGATCGTAGTTTACGAAGACAGTCTTCGAAGGAATAAGTTGGAAGGTGGGATTCGATACTAATGGAGTGGATCCTATTACCGCATGCCAGGCACACATCAGTCCAATATAGTTTGTACAACTTTAATTTAAAGTATTTTTCTATATAATAAATACTCCATGAAACACATGGGGAAAAAATTCTGACAGTACGCAGTGCCATATCTATAGGCTTAGTGCAAATATATTTGAAACAGCACATCTGTATATTCAGTAAATGAATATCGAAGCCAATGCTCAGTAAAACAGAAAAAAAGAAACAGTAAATGAATATCGAAGCCAATGCTCGGCAAAACAGAAAAAAAAGGTTATCATTTGCAAAATAAATTTGCTTTGTTAGAGTAAATCTTTCGCTCTTGTAGCGTGAGCTACAGTGAATCATTTCAGATAGAACCCTATAAATGCAAAACTACAGGATTACATCCGCATTAACACTACTCAAAGATATTTATTTATAAGCACGCACGTATCGCTTCCGTTTGACTGCCACTGACTGTCGCTGGACTCAATTATTTATAATACAGGACTCAGTCACAAGGAGAAACACCCACTGGCGGAGTACTGAACGGATATGAGTACGTTTCCTGTGCAACTGATTATTACGATTGAGAAGACAAATGGACGACTTCCAAACTGATAAAGTAGTAACAGCAAAGAAAAACTCCCAAAGTTCTTTCTGGGATAGATAATAGGTGCTCCGTTCAAGAAGAAAGCATTCAGTAATTCCCAAAGCATTTACTAGAATAATTCCAATGCTGCAATGCAGTTCCATTAAGAGTACCAGCAGATGGAGGGGTGGGACATATCAGGGCGTTTTTATTATAGGGAAGCCAACGGACGAAAACAATTCCACAGAATATGAAAGAGTGCAATAAAATCATAAAAGCGTAAGTTCACTTCAGACAGGAGTGCACATTGCAGATGACTGCCGTCTAGGACAGAGGCAGAACACCTCTGAAATTTCTTCCAGACTACGCGGTGCAACAACGCGGAAGACAACCTTACTCGTCGCCTTGAGAACCTGAATTATTACCTGCAGTACAAATTATGTTCTAAAACCGCTCTCTATGATTTTTAATGCCCCACTGTACTTCAAATTAATTTAGACCATACACAAATCTTGCAATGGAGATAACTCTATTGTTCTGCTCACGAATCTGACAGACAGTCGTAGAAGTTCCTTCACTGTATGTTGCCCGAAGGCTCATTACAGCGTTCAGAACAGCCCACCCCTGTCCTGAACCAGTTGAATACAGCAGATACTTTCACTTTCATTTATTTAAAATCCATTTAAATAATGTCCTAGTTCTTCCAACACGTCTCATTGTACTTTATTTAACCATCTAATACTATTTGTTGAAGAATATAAATTATGAAGCTACTCATTACGCAGTTTTCTCCAGCGTCCTTTTAATTCCCGTCGCCTACGCAAAAAATTATACTCTTCACCCTGATCAGAAACACCCTCAACATGTCTTCGTATTATTCAATCCTTTAAAGCGCAGTGGTATAATACCTGTATATACCACGTGCTTTAATACTAACTTACTGTAACATACTTTAGCTGTTCAGTTTACCGACGGATTGTGTTTATGTGATTCTTATAATAAAAACAAATTATTTTTTAAACAGCATTAAACAGCTTAGCCTTGTAATGGTGGCATGCTGTGCTTCTTTGAGGTAAGGACCGAATTGTTAAACATTTAGATGAGCTGCAGGCTTCAAAGGGCAAAATCAAGACTGAAACTGTGGTGACTGCAAAAGGAATTTTGACGTGACTTTCACTGTGCGCAGAAGGCCTTGGAATTGGCACAGTCAGTTACATCAAGGCGAATCGGGATAAGAAATGGCGTCACTATAAAGAATGACGCAATTACGTGAAAGAAAAGATAGTCCCTACTGCGAGCTGCACACTTTAAATTTATTATGAGACGCAGTTTTGTACCGTTTCTTAAATATTCTTTATGTCCACTTCAAGCATTCTTTGCACAAAAGTGTATAAAATATACCACGATGATAAGGTAAGGCGTATGTACTTCTCCGAAACTACTGAATGGACTTCGGCGAAATTTCCGATTGGGGAGTAATTTAGTCAATAATATGTAAGTTATCTTCATACCGTCTAAATAACAAACCTTACTTCACATAAAACTCAATTTGAGTTTTATCGATTCGATTTATTCATAAACGGTTCAACGTAAAAAAGATTGGTAAGCTAAGAAAAATATTCAGTTCGTTAACATCTACATCCTCAATTTGAAGTAGTCTAAAACAATTAATTTATTTAATATTTAAAGAAAATCCATCTTTCGGCGTTATAAAGAACTTTTCAGTTATACTTAAAGGTGGAGGCGGTATATTCTTACAAAACGTTGGTAACCGCCTAGAAGGATACACGGCATCATATCCCAGAAAACCACAATAATCAGATATTGTATGACTCAGGCGCAGTTTTATTTCCTAGTTTCAAGAACGAATCTGGAGATTAAATTGCCGTACTGATTAGATCATTACCGATCTGCATGCAATACAATGGCTGTAACCATTAAAGCAGCTACTATCAGCGGACCATACTCTTGAGAAAACTGTATGGGACGTAATCTGTATTACTTGATACTAACACCTAGAACATTTTAAACTCTGAGTTCGTAGCAATATTCTTAAAGCCACATGGGTCTACGTTATATTTATATGCTGTGCAGACAATGTGAATATGGCTAGACCACATATACCACAAGAATATTCGCGTACTTAACCCAATTCTGAATATTGATGATAAGAGTTGACAAAAAGACGTGTTCCTCAGCCTGCAGTTGGTAGATCGATACTACCTAACAGCTATACGTTATCCATATTCACAGAGGAGTCAGACGTAGCAAACATACTCGACTTGAGGCACTGCAACATATCCCAGAAATGGATTTACGAGTACAATAACAGCAGCTCAGACGACAACTTCCCACGTACATAACAGCTGGCAGCACAAAGAGAGAGAGGGTCTCGTCTGAGTGTACCAAGCATAACAAATCAGGAGCTAAGTGTTCTCCCCCACCCTTAATTTCGAAAACACCTCAAAGATCGTCTGCTAAGGGAAAATTAGACGACTGATATAAGAAGTTTGAGATCAAGAAATTATAAAAGATAATTAAGAAGCTTCGTAATTACACGGTGTTCGTGATGCATATTAAATAATACAGAAATGCTATCTTCGAAGTTCCATTTAGTCGTTCCGAGTGAATAGTGGAATTAACCAGCTCCATGAAATGGAAACATTCGTGAGAAACTAATGGTGGCTTAGCTAGTCAAGAAATTCTCCGACTTTATAAAACCCAAAAGTTCACTACCGCGTTCACAATGGCCCGCAACTGGTTGGCGTACTGAACTAGATGAATCTAGAACCTCGGCGAATACTGAAATTTAATTCTGAAAAATGCTGTGTATACCCTTTAATTCGTACTTATAAGCTGAGGTTCTGCGTGATAATTCTAAACACAAATTACCCCAGACCACAGTAACAATTATGCAGTTAGTTTTAAGTAAACAATAGTAACAGTCTGTCGTAAAATAGTTCTCCTAGAAGCTCGGAACTAACTCTCTTAAGAGCGGTGGAATCAATATGAAAAGGGGCTCCGTCGGAATTTAGAGTTAACGACGTGGAAGGAATTTGATCTGGATTAAAGCGTCGCTGGTATAAGGAAGGAGCAAAGCTGAAGATATAATCAGGCACGTGAAGTTTGCCAGAAAGACTACTCAATTTAGAAACCTGTAGCTTCTTTGAATATCTGAAATATAAATTACTATGCTCCACAAAGTAATTGAAATTCACAGAAATTGCGATTACGCAGAGTTCAAAATTACATTTAATTTGTAGTTCGTGTATTAAAGATTTGTAAAAGAGCAGCAGGGGATTAAATCCCGGAAGTTATTATCCCTTCTAACTATTTTGTTTTTTCAAGGGGGGGGGGGCCGAGGTTGTAAAGCAGAATATCTGCTGCATAAACTAAAGCCAGACAAAGAATGCTATCTTCAAATCTTCCGTAATTTGTATGTAATATTATGCTGCTCAGACATCAGGTTCCTTGTATCAAAGATGTGGAAGTATAACATACTTTGTTTCAACAGATACACTTTTGGGAGTGAAAATTCTGAGCATTGACGTGAAACTTTGAATTATTATTTACTTGTGGTTTATTAATGTTGTCAGTAGTTCAGGCTTAATGGAGTCGAATGGTAGAATTAGTAATAAATAATAAATTTTAAACAATATGGAACAAAAGGTAATGATGTCATGGTAAAATCTACTATCCTGGACTTTACCTGGACGGACTGATTAAATCAACGAACATTTTCAGTCAAAATAATACGACTCCAGGCCGAGATTTGAACCCGGCACCTACCGAATACGAAGCAAAAATGTTAACCACTCGATCACGACGTTCGATAATACGTAAGAAGACAACAAATTTCCATAAGCAAAAGAATCAAATGTAGCTTACAGGACCTACTAAAATATTTTTTATAATTACGAATGTAAACTTAAAGGCACAACGGAAAATTTGGTCATTCTACGGCCATTGTTATTCAACTAGTTTGGAAAGCATATAGGTTACCCACTTAGCAACTGGATCGTAACATTTAAAAATACAATATATCTACGCAATAAATTACTTTATTTAGCACCTGGTCCAGTACAACTTACAGAAATTCGATAGACAGACATCGTAACACAATTAAAACTTCTTTGCTGTTAGGTCCACGGAAATTGTGATCAAATTCCTTACAGTCATAAAAAGTTATCGTACTGTGAAAATGTCACAATGAAAACAATTAACGGAGTCATTCGGAAGGCACGTAAACAGCTGACGGTCGCAGGCGACTGACAGTTCAAGTAACGGAGAAGGGAAACAATGAGAGTTTAATAATTGCCGACTGACAATGTGGGAAGGAAATACCAACATCATTATCCTCTGAAGCTGGAGTTCATGTAATTCATATTTAAAAATGAATTTTCGTACCACAAATAAACCACCATCACCATTTAAAAGCACAACTTGTTATTTCTGTTTTAGGAAATAATCCCTGCTTACAGTAACAATCATACAAAGCCAACAAGCAGAAATGCAGAGTTATTGATTGTTAAAGCAGGTGGTACATTTAGTTACCAATAGCCTTTAAAGGAATAAATACGGCTTCTAATGCAAAACATAATGACTTCAAAGACAAACTTCAGAAAAGCTATTAATCACACAGATACTCAAGACATTCCCCTCATTTATGGAACCAGAAAGTTCACGTATTCACAAGAGCCCGGCCATGATCCCTATGGTAAAATATTTAAGATATACAAACTCTCATGTTTCAAATAAAATTGTCTCCACATTTTTGCGATGTAAAATTCAATCAAAAATTTAATAATTTTAGCAGTAGTTTTATAGAATATTTTCCTCACTCACATGCTAAAGGATCAATACACTGCAATGCGTATATAAATTTCATTCTGTACTAAAAAAATCATTTCTCGATATATATCGAATAAAATTCTATCTTCGTTCCACCCTGTTCTTGTATTGGTTGCCAACGTTCTTTCTTTGAAATGGCATTGCTTGAACACAGAAGAACCTTGCTTTGCAAATACCAGACTGCTGTTATTTGTTATAAAGAAGCAGGATATTGCGAAACAAAGGTTTGCCCAATACATATTCATGTATTCTACTTCGATATAGCGATATTTACTTTTAAAAAACCTCTGCTTCTGCGTTTGACTTCCTTTATGCAAAAATCTGCACACATTTCTAATAATAACTGGAAACCAATATGAAAATACTCTCCTTTACTTATAAGTTTGTAGTTTGCCTTGATCTTTGGCAAATAATTTGAAAAGAAAAGAAAAATAGAAGTCCTGTACCTAAGAAAATATTGCCGTTACCACGTAACCTTTGCTTCTTCATTTTGTATTTCCAAGTAAGAATAATTGTTCTTGAAAATCTAACAATCGCTCAGCTGGTTAAACATTTTCCAAATTTTTATAAAACCCGAAAGTTCATTACCGCACTCAAAAGAGCTCCTTAATGTTTCCTGTCGCGAGACACGGGAATCTTTCGATCTTCCAGGTGCCCAACTTAACTCATCCACGCCGGTTCAATCGCTATAAACGTTTAATATTCGTATCTGGTGAAGAGCACAGACGTTAAAACTCCACGTCAGCCTACGAAATTACTTCAACATTTCTGTCACGTTCTCCGATTACGTCCAAATATTCTCCTAGCCCAGTCCAAACCGATGTTCTTCTCTCAGGGTGAGCAGACCAAGTTCTACACCCGCACATGTAAATTTTTATTCCTTTTACAATTAAAATCCCTTTACATTACAAGTTTTCAAAGATAAACAGAAGTTGTTATAACCTAAATGAACTTGGTGACGGAAGAGAGTCGAATATTTGTTTTAACACGACTTGGTACAATAAGAATAATTATAAATGCAGACTAACGTAAGGCAAACATTGCACAGCGAGGACCTGATCTGCACATTCCGCTGTCTTTCCTCTGTACGGTCTATAGTAATATATCGAGTGTGTTTGAAAACAGGTTGGTTAAAAATTTTGCACTTAAGAGAAAATAACACGAGGTTGGATAACAATGCTTAAGGAGGAGTTTTACAATTAAAGCAAAATAATTATTCACAACATAATTTCATAAATATCTTATGAAAATTAACTTTAATAAAATAAAAGGAATTTGTTAAAGAGCTGGGCAGTGTTAACTTCTGACGAAGAGCTCTAATCAGAAAAACATTTCTATCAACTTGGCTGAACTGCGTCAACATCTATAAATAGGAAAACTTGCTATAATATGTTATATAACTGCCTAAATTATCCAATTTCGTAATACTTAAACAATTGTACTATTACAAATGTAATACTATCCAGTGCGCATGTGGCAAATAACTGACCTTTCGAAAAGCTGCAACACTTCATTAATATTCATGATCCAAAATTAATTATTTACCCCTGGAGCTAAAAGTTGTTTTTAAAACATTGACAGCATAGAATACGTATTAGGCCTATACCCTGTGCACTGAAACGCAATTAATTTGCAGTGATTAGCAAGTATGCACAAACTATAACGAAACATTTCAGTTCATATGAAACTATTACTTGTTTACCAAACAAACCCTCAATGTAAGTTTACTTGGTCAGCAGTACTACTGAAATGCAGTGTGATCACTTTACTGACAGATCAGCAGAACAGTCCAGCACGAGTACAAGATCCCAGAGCCAGCACGAAATTTTCCCACAAGATTTTCCTTTGATGATACGCCAGAAAGGTCTCATTTTATGTAACAACTCACAAAACGCGCGAAATTTCACACCAGGTTTTTAAACTTTAGTATCAATTTCGTATCAGTCTGTAAAGAAATAAGCAGCCAGTCTAATGCGGATTCAAACACGACACTACGCTGTTTTATCAACACCGTCGGTCCTTATTTATCCCTCTCATAGCACGGACATTAAAGGTTCATAAAACAGGCACTGCTAATTTCAGAGAAGCAGGCAGTGTAACCTAAACGTCTATATATACTGGGAACGACCCGTTCTTCAAGTGCCTGAGCACTGCGGGTCCCAACTTTTCGTTGACTTGATCTATAGACGAGGGATCGGCCCGTCGCAAGGCCTTTCCTATACAGAGGACAGCACAACACAGAAAAACGCGGACAAACATCAATGGCTTTAGTGGGATTCGAACCCACGGTCCCAGCGACCAAGTGGCACAAGGCTCACGCCTCAGACCGCGCGGCCACTGTATGTATATGTAAGTCCAATACAGAACACTTTTAGCACGTAAATATAATTGTACCAGTCCATAAAACGATACACTACATACAATGGGGTACAAATTTGGGGGGGGGGGGCATAAGACAACGCAGATTCGGGTGGGGTGTTAACGTTTTAAGACGTAATAAAAATGTCACGACAACAGAACATTTCGCCGTCTCCTGGTCTAGATGTTAGTTGGTTTAGTATAATCCCAAGTTTCAGGCCTCTAGTGAGCTCCAGCTACATTTATCACAGGCACGTCAGAGCGCATTTGGCAACAGCCGGACTGCACGTCGAAGAACGCCGAAGTACAGCTCACAAAAAGAAAAATTGAGACCTTTTCCTTGCAAATGGCACTGTTTCTTTTCTGTATCTAATCGCAATATTTAAAGCCGAAGCACCAGCATTATTTTATATAAACTTTTCATGTAAATTACACATAGGCCTTTGTATTTTATTTATTTATATTAGCGATGCCATCTCAGCCATATTTATCACCGTTAGCCTCGTAACGCCGAAGGGCATAAAATACTGGAAGACCTTCCCTTAGCAATTTGCTTGAACCGCTTCTTTTCATTATGTATTTCCTTCCGTTCTCCGCGAATGTCTTTCCTTTCCTCTGTATCTTGTGACTCCTTTTCTTTCCTGCGCTGTGGAACATTACCGTTTCCTCCCCTTCATGTCTTTGTACACACGAGGGTGAAATACGAGTCACAATCAACACTTCCTGCTTCCACTGCAGTGTATCGAAAAATGTTTTTACGCGCGGCGTATCACACTCTTGCACATTCTGCGAGGACCTTCTGCGGACTACAGATTGTGTAGCAGGCGTTCAGTGCGCCTGCATTTTCATCGACTGCCATCCTTGGACTGCTAGACTGGTAACCCTCCACAGGGTCCCGTATATCATGCTCACCGCTTGAGAGAAACAGGTCAAAGCCTTGATTACTCACTATTCGTGATGACGAACTTAACATTCGACGCCTTGTAATCGGAAGGGTTAGAACAACGCCGTTAAATAAAAGTTCCAGAATTAATATTATTAGGTTAGTGGGATCCAAATTGTAATATACATTTTCTCTGGACCACACGCATAGTTATTACATTCGGGAGGTAAACGGGAATGGTTGATTTATTTTGTAATTATTATTACAAGGTAAATTAAGAAATTTGGGCTGTAGACTTGAATAAATATCGTGCCCCTGCAGTCTATTCCAATTGCATACCGTAGTTCTGAAGTACCAATTACGCTGACAGTCTTTCCACACAACGTTTCATTATAGTCTAAAAGTTTATTAAGATCTTTTGACCTTAATTGGTCACCTTCAGTTTGCTCTCTTCTAGTTTTCGAAACTAACAAACATGACAGCTGAATTGTATATATATTTGAATCAGATAACAGTCGCATAGATCAATGTGATTGCATTTCAAGTATTTGTAATAGTTATTTACCTGGGATCATAGGAAGTTTGACCTAGAGTAGAAGTATTTTGTCCTCCTCGGGTTTAAAAGCATGTGCTAAAATGGAAGGGAGAAAGTTATTAGTTGAATGGCAATTTCGTAAATATTGGTTAAAGACGGACTGTCAAACTAACGATCAACACGCACATGATGCATCCCTTAAAACTAGTATAGCACAGTGTTTACTTTATGCACCGCCCACTTTAACAATAATTATCTATGAATTTGGACCACAGAATGTATTTATGGTTTGAAATTATTATTCCTATAATAGTATTGACGCTCGGTTTTTTCCTTTTAAATAGATAACACATGTTTATACAAAGACATGGCAGCAAGAATGGACTAACCCACAAATTTAGAAAATATAAAATAATAAAAAATTTAATCTCACTAAAACACCCTAATTTGTTACGGGCCTTCAGTGGCAGGCTAAGCCACATGTGATATATTTCTCTTGGTACATTAAATCTGTGTCTTTCAGGATCTTACAATGTTAGCTGAAAGATTGTATTTAGCCCACTGTTGATCCAAGGCCTTCAAATATCGTTTATATTAGCTTAATGTTTCAGATGGTTAAAAGAGTATATTACATGTGAAGGATGGCTTAAAAATGTGCATAAGTTGTGATGGAAACGGTGGATTGGCTGCAATCTTTGAAAAGTACACAAATGATTTAAATTCCGGGCTAAAATGTTTGAATACATGTTCACGCTACGAATTGTGTAATGATAGACGTTTGTGAAGCACTGCTCTAGGTATACGCTTGTGCTAATTCCGGTCCTAACAGACATGCATAGTTGCAGAAGCTTTCGTACTTAGCACGTGACCAGCTGTCACAATGACGACGTGACGGACATGTCAGATACAAAGACCAAAGGTTATCGGTGGCTGATTAACGTTTTACGGTTCCTGGTCTGATGGTCTCAATTCTGGAAGATTCCATACTGCTGCAGGTATCATTAAGCTAAAACAATTATCCCTGTTCGCAACTTCACTTTCTTTCTACCAGAGCATCAACAAGTTATAAATAAATATATATTCATTGCGAGGTACAAAAGTCTCAGAGTTACTGCTACACGAAACTGCTTCGTCAGCAATGCGAACTCGTGCACAAATTATAGGTTAGAAAAATTCAAATGAAACAAGAAGATGCATTTTAACTAACAGCAACCACGTCACACAAATAAAAAGCAAAGATGGTAGCACTAGTTTCGTGACTTCAAATCTAAGAAAAGTTACACAACCGTTTAGCCACTTACATATTTTAATCTAATATCGTAATTTAACCGCCACGGTGGTCTAGCGGTCAGAACGCTAGCCTTGTAATCCTGGGGGCCTCGGGTTCGATTCCCGGCGGTGCCCGAATTTATAACTTGTGTTGAGCAAGGCCGTGGTCTAGGCAACACGGAGTTTTACTCCGTGGCATCCCAACAATTACTCCATTCACACACAGAAGAAGGCAATGGCAAACCACTTCTGGATGATCTGCCAAGAACGTATATGAACAGGTCTCAGTCGGAGAAAAGGATGGAAGGAATCTGTTCATATGGACCTGTCGTCAGACAGAACACTAAATGAATAATAATAACAATCATAATTTAATGACACAACGCTTCAACCCAAACCAACACACTGAGAATGTAAAGAGGAAAGAGGTGAAACGTAGAAGAGGCGAAGATAAAGCGCAGGTTGCGTTTCGATAAAGGTTGTAAAATTCTGGATAAGTTCCAGCTAACGCCGTCCTACAGAAAAACGGGACAGTAGCGCTGTCATGAAAGGAGAAGTATGCACGAAAAAAGAGAGAATATATTTCCTTCTATGATTCACATTTATACCGAAATTTTATCACCACTGGAACAGGCGAAAAGAAATGATGTCTTTTGACATTACATTCAGAATTTTATGGGGAGCTATAAAAATTCGCAGTATGGTTTCAACTTGTTAACCTCCTTATAAGTCTACAAGACACGCTGTCTTTTGAGTTCTAGCGCCGTATAATCATTTGGTTGTACTCGTTACCAACGAATGAGAAGAATACGTTGCTTCCATCTTCAAGACTGTATACAAACTTGAAAAGAATTAGAAAGAAATAACAGCAACTGTAAACACCGCAGAATATAAAAGGATTGATTCAAAGACAAAATTATTTTTAACTTTACTGAAACATATGTCAACACGCCTGGAATTTCACTGAAGACTACCATATAACATAATTCTAAGAAAATATATAAAATATACTAACGTTTTTACTATAACACAGTAAGGAGAACCAATTAGGATGTATTGATTCAGTTTACTTGCATATACTTTCAGCTCACACGAGTGACTAAACACTAAGTAGGGCGTTAGAAGTGCAGGACATTTTTAAAAATTCTTTTCTCGTTGCCATAACTCCAGCGCAACTGTGCACCTGAGATTGTTAAACACGGCTAAAGCGATCCTCAGGTGGCACCACCAGCCATCTTCATGAATAATGCAAAAATGTCAGACGTAACTAGACTTAACGGAGGAGGCATGTTCCAATATTCGGATACCGGTTTTTCGTCCATAACGTCACAAATAATTTTCGCGTCATGACTAAATATTAGTATACAGCATGTTTATGATTTGGTTCTGTCACTACGTGTACGTTCTGACGATTATGTGTTGGGTATATTTGCGATCCACATGCACATATCTCACGTTGAGGGGTTACCGATTCATTTCAAGTCATACGTAGTCCAAAACTTGATTTTCTAAACAGTCTGTATGTGACATACACTTCATATTCACACACTCGCATAGCCTACATATCGATATTAATCCAAACAGAACTTGCACATACACATATTTAAGACACACAACTCACATACTCATAATTGAACGTAATTTCACCGAATGTGCAATATATAAAACTATAAAACTTACACTGAAATATTATCATATTAATTGTTTATGTCATTAATTCATTCCAAGAAGACATTTATAACACAGTGTGAAATGTAAATTAAATTACCTACCAACAAATATTCGGATTTTTACGACAAATCTCTTGGTAAACAACCCCGTTGGCAGCTGAAAGTTAATAGTAAACAGATTTTTAAGAAATAAATGAATTGGACTGAACCAGATGACGAGAATCTGGTCGAAAGCAGACTACTATTTAGCGGAGGCTTCTATTGAGATTCTAATACCAGACAATTAGTTTTAGTGATGTAGTTTGAGTAATTTAATTGGCTAGTTCGTCGATTACTCTTCCAAGTAAGTCATTAATGCCTCAGTAAATAAACTATTCAATTATATTTGATTGTGCTGTGCTATTAATTAGGAACTGCCGCGTTTTATCCCTTCTATAAACACTGCTGAGTATGTAAAGAGAGAATGCAAATTTCTTGATAGAACTGTACTATGAGCTTCTTTGTCAGTAGGATGTTGGCAGAATCTTTGAAACTAATTATCTGGAATAATGCCAGAAGTTTTCATTGCAGAAATTTAAGAGTATTTTTGTCACTATTAATTAAACGTTGCCTACACAATAACGGTACAGTTCTGAATCACAATGTGAAGTAAACGCATGAACCACAACACACAAATTAATCTTTCAATGGCGCACAGGCATTTAAAACAATGAAAAGTCTACAACATCTGTCACAAAGCGTTATATGAATGTATAAGCTTATGTATAATCCAAGAATTTTATTGCATTCAGTGATTTATGTTCGGCCTTTCAATACCGGTAGATTTATGGGACCACTGATTACGAGCAGTAATCTGTTGACTTACAGAACACCAGCAACTTGTACCGCAAAGGCCAAAATTTCAGCATCATTTAGACCTAGTCAGTTATAACGCGCCCTGCAAACAAGCAATTAGCCTGGCCTAAACCTCGTCCCAACACGATAACAATCCTGCGAAACGGTCCTGAGCAAATAATTCACTGCTTATATAACATCATCCTGACAGGAAGGAAACAAAAAAAAAAGCCTGTATAATTCTTCATTTGTTTTTACTGAAGGCCTTCAACTGCAACTTTATTTGCTCATTAATCATTAAGTTTAATTATGAATCGTTATTTAATTAATTAATTACGAGATATAGCTCACAAGTCGATATGCTGTGTTCAGTTTCATTTCTACGTTCTATTTACCTAGACATATTAACTGTTTATACACGTTTATCATGGCCACGGACTGTGCAACCCCGGAAAAATAAAAGAGGCACGGAAAAGAGACGTCGCTAAAAGTGAGCCTTCGCAGGGAATGTCACCGATAAACATGAATTTCCTTCGAGTTACTTGAACCTGCCGCTGAAGTGTTCGGTGATTGCATGAGAACTGAATGTTGATACCAACCGCAGTTTTCAATTAGCTTCACGTAGCACAATCTTTCTTAAAGTGGTATGCTGATAGTCGCTCTGTAAGTTACGATATTTTTCGCTTTTTTAATCTCGAAGGTCCATTAATGTATTAACAGGAAACCGCCACTGGTCCCCACACCCAGATTAATCCAGTCCATATCCCAGTCTCAATTTCTATACGGTCCATTTAATATTATTCTCCCATCTACACCTAGGTCTTTCAATTTGTTGTTTTACTAAGTATATAGTTCACCGATGATAGGGAAAAAAGTATAAACCGTAAAATTCCGGGACACGAAAAATAAATCACTTTTTTTTTAATTTATACCCATAGAAATGTGGTTACCTACTTTACACACAAATTAAAATATGATGTGATAGTTTTGCTACATTACACTTAATGAGTGACATAGGTTGTAAACCAGCAATAACTTTTTGTTTGTATTTTTCTTTTACTTATTGTCATATACCCACCCTGGCATCAGCAAAGTAAGAAGTTTGAAGGTTT
>NW_019059605.1:2321094-2376849 GCF_000696155.1 Zootermopsis nevadensis | reverse complement strand
AAACCATTCGCCTGGAAGTTCGTTACGTTCTTGAAATACAAATATTCATTTTTCTATTCGAGTATACTACGTTCAATAACTCTTGATATTCTGTGTTATCTGGTGATGATTAACGCTGAACGAAGGGTTTGGTCAGGACAACGAAGGAGGAGGGAGGTAACTCTGGTACTTGCGGAAACTGATTAATTGATTACCCTCTCCAGCCGTTCTATACAAAGACCATGGAGCACAATATAGGAGTAGACCCAATTATACGACAGCAATACATGACTTCGATCTTCATCACTGGCCGGCGCTGCTTCCGACAGAATCTACAGAGTAATTCATGCAAAATTTACAGTTATTGCTTCATTCATATCGAAGACTCACCACTGAAGCCTACATACGCTTAGCAATAGCAAACAGGAAAGTACGATCGGATAAAACATCTACATGTGCACTTGTAAGACAGTCTTCATACTCGCCCGCGTAAGAACCTGAAAACTCACAATTTTATTTGTGGTAGGGATCTACTCCTAATAGCCAATGCCGTCACGTTTCACTGAACAAGTACAAAATTCGTGGGAAGCGGGTAAAAAAATCTGACGGTGGCGACTCTGGCAATAAAAAATACAGACGAGAGCATAATGGGGCCTATTGTGAGATCTGGCGGAATCCAAGTATGGTAATAATTTGAAGTCCGCAGTAGCCAATGCCATCTGAAAGGCAATGCTGTAGTAAATTTTATTTATATTCGACACAACAAAGATTCATTCCCACCAACTTTGACGAGCGGATCATATTTTAATAAGTTGCATAATATTATTCCCAAACGTTCATTAAACTACTTCCGACATAGTTTTTAGTATTTTCATCGTATCATATACTTCTTTGTATTGATGAATAAACGTGATATTATTTAATTAATAATTAAATTAAGATTAATGACTGAAAATATCTCTGAATATACATATAGAATGTCCTAATGGGTAGTGCCACAAAAGAAACACTCAAGAGAATAGTGCCATACATATTTTGAACAGTATGATGAATTATTCATGACCTCAATTATTCTTTCCGTCATACTGCGACTCCGAGACTCAACTGCGGTTTGCTGAATTACACTGCATTATGCAATACTGACGGGACAAATGCCAGATAAGCAACGCGGAAGCCCCAAGATCACAACAGAGTCAATCTGCTCTCTTCCAAATTCTGTTGCAGTTTAGAAAAGACATTCAACAAAAGTGGGATTTGAGGTTTCCACGGCGGTGAGTCCGAAGAAGGCTGTCTTCTGGGTTGCAGCGCCGTGTAGTCTGGTAGAAGTTTACCAATGTTTCAGAGGTCCTTGCTGCCTCCTACTTCATGGCGATCTCCCTCTGAAACAATGGTAAACGTCTACCAGACTACACGGCGCTACAACCCAGAAGGCAGCCATCTTACTATTCAACACAAACATGAATTCTGACATTATGTACTGTATAAAATGAATATTTGTTTCGTAGTCGTCTAGTATAACATTACAGTATAACATTCATGCCGTAACTTAAAACGTGACATTCTAAATTGTGTACATTAAATATTTGTTCCGCGTAATTAACTATTTGAAAAGCTCCGTTAGGAGTTCCACTGAAAAAAATGTTGACATCAAATTAATTTTACTGTTGATTTTCGTGAAACGCAATTGGATTTTAAGGTATACCTATATTACGTTGTACATTGCCTGAGGTGATGTGATACGAAGTATGTATTGGGTTGGCTATGTGTGCTCTTTACTTCAGGCGATATGTCATTTTACTGATAGATATTCTATTATTTGTATTTTAAGATATGTGGTGACAATTGGAATTGGACCATGGACATTTTTAATACTTGGGCGGTATTGTATAAACTGTATCACTGGGTCACTAAGCTTAAAATAAATAAAAAATGATCATAAAAAACTGCCAATATAATGACAACCAAACATTTGGCATTTTGTGTACATAAAATTGGATATGGCTTTGCAGAAAATAAATACTACCACGCAGAAAATGATAAAATTTTAAAAAAACAATAAAACAGGAAATAATTTGCCGCAAAGAAAAAGAAGGCTCAGAGTAAATACCCATTCCCAAATTCTAAAAATAATACTCTTCCATTTAAAAAATTGTAGTGTGTTAAATACTATTTTTGTTTGTTTTTTTAAGTTGCTGTACTGTTTTTTTTACGAAGTTTAATAAATCATAAATTCTGATATAAACTGAATTGACATTTATCTTCGTCTTTTTAATTTTTTTGCATGTTTATCGTCATTATCCTACGTCTTTCGGTCCAGTTGTTAGATAATCGGCAGTCTATTGTACGGCTATTCCTACAGAACAGCTGATATTAATGCACTAGTAAGGGGTACATAAAATACTTAAAAACCCACTTTTCATAAAACAAGAATTACTAATCATAAACCAATAGCTTTATTCATAGTACTTCGGTATGAACACCCTGAATTTACGCAGTTTAAGCTGTCTATGTCTTGTCAAAACAATGAAAGTAAATAAAACAAAAGAGTAATAATGATTGATCTTCGTGTACTAATGTGTCGTATAAGGTAGTATTAAAACTAGCCATTTTTTCAGTAATGAATTATAAGGGACACGATTCAGTTTGTCTAAGGCCAGTTTACATATTCGCTTTCGTGTAATACAGCACTAATTTATTTCAAAACCGAGATGGAGAAACGCAAAAGCTAGATTAATTTCTTTCGAAGGCTGTTCGTATGCTTTGTGCCAGTATTTATCTTGTACACAGAACTCTTACAAAGGGTCCAAGTGCAAATATAAGCCATTGGACAGGGTATATCAAAAATTTGTTTACTCTTTCGACCGTTTCATTGTACTACAGTATAACTCACGTACGTAACGTGTAGTTTCTCTCACGTAAATTTCATTGTACACATTACACATCGCATACTGAACAGCTCCTTTGTGACCTGCCCTCTTACACGAACCCTTCATTTCTAGTTCTTGTACAAATAACTCAAAATTCTGTACATAATTTTATTAAAATAAGAATTGGTTTTATTGAATTTCTGGAGAAGTTGTCACATTTAATCTTGGTATTCAAACGTAAGTAACAGAGACTCAGAAGTGCTTGGAGCAAACACACATAAAAACTTCATACAGAAAGAAGATATATAAGTATAGAGAACAATGAAATGTCAAATCACAAAAATTTCATAATCGAACTGCACGTCAAGGCTGAAAACAGTATGAAAAATGGTATCTTATTATGAACAACATCTGTCCACTGAAACTTCAAAACACCATTGACCAACTTTTCGAAAAGTGGCAACGTTGTCACGTGTACTGATCAAAATTCATCACACTACATAAACCGACTTCTTCCCAGTGATACTTATGGATGAACTTGCCGATAATTTGGGAAGGAAAATTAAGAAATATTTTTTTGCTTTCATTCCCTTGATTCAAGAACAGCTGACACTAGACACATCACGTGCATCAAACGCCATTTCCGCTAATTTGTTTTCAATTTTTTTAAAACCGCTGTTAAAGCTGACAGGTCAATTACAGGCGGGTTCAGAGCGGCCAGCGTGTGTAATTCATTGGGACTCTTACAAACAATGATTTGGCCACCAGATATTTCTTCTGATGAATGCTTTTGTCATACAGATCGAAACTTGTATATGAAATGGGTAGTTTGGGTTGCAAATTTAAAAAGTATATATCTGTAAATGATTCCATAATGAAACAATACTATTAGCCTAGAAATCAGTAGCTGCAATAGAATGGAGGAAATATCAATTGAAAAACATCTGAGTACTCGAATAATCTTAAGACTAGTCGGCTAAGTACCAGTAAAAATATCATATTCGGACAATGAAATACAAATGTTGTAGTTTTATTCGCAAAAGAGTCATACTACCATACACAACATGGTAGGTCAATGAAAAAAACAATAATAAATTAACAATGACGTGTTTCAATAAATAATAAATTACTGGAACAAATAAAACAGCATATACCTCAATAATCCACTGATAATAAACGACTATTACATGAATATCAAATCTAAAAGTTCGTGACGATAGTGAGTCATTTAAATAAAACTTTTCTTGGATATTTTCCATCGTCTAAGAAATAATAAAATAGAAAACGACGTTTCGGAGATGGGGCTCTATCGCCGTCTTCAGGTACCTACTCCGTTGGGCCCAATAGATAGAGCTAATCCTTATCTCCGGCCCGGAGTATTTGGCCCAACAGACTAGGTACCTGAAGGCGGAGATAGAGCCCCATCTCTGAAACGTCGTTATCTATTTTATTATTTCTTAGACGATGGAAAATATCCAAGAAAATGTTTTTCATTCAGACTGTTACATGAAATTGAACATTTAAGTGTAGAAATGAACTTGGATTGCTCAAAACTTAGGCTGGATAAACAACGAGACAGTTTCGTTGGCATTTATGTGAACCCGTTCTTGTCTACTTCTGCATACAAGGCTGTGTGCACAGTGCCACAGCGGATGAGCGCGTATACAGCAATTCACAGCGTACAAAAATTTAACATTTGCAAATATGATAAGTGTCGAGATTATATTCAACCTTTGCGAACTGAAACAAACGGAATGTATTATGATCTGTTACTATCTTCGTACAAAGGGACTGAAATAAATACATAATGGAGATGCCGCTTTGTCGTTCTGTGAGGGCGCAAATTTCACTTTCGAAACTAATAAATGGATTTCAATCAAATTTCGGTCAATTTAATTTTGATTGCTTATTTCCTCTTTTCCTCACATTCTACTAGATTCATGACCTGTTTCAATTAAGCAACACTTTTGAAATTATGAATCCTTTCAGACGTTCACACGGGTTCCTTGTACGAATGATTAGTCCGCTATAAAGCCTCTTCCTACACATAACATCACAACGAGAATATCAATGCCTCAAGGGGGATTCAAACCAAGGACTCCAGTGTTCGAGTACCAAGACCCACGTCTTAGACCTCAAAGCCAATGTGACAGACTAATTAGGATTTTTAAAATATAATTCCTAATTTACATAACGTTTAAATCGACCTCCAGCGGTTTTCTCAATAAAAGCGCGTCATACAACAAACATGCACACGACATAAAATGCAGATGGCGCTGAAAACTAAAACCTTTAAAGAAAAGCTATTTCTATACTTTGATTATTAAACGAGATTTACGGAAAGATGTCTGACAATGTACAGCGTGAAAACCATAAAATCGCCACATGGCCTATACTGCCCGCCTCCTTTCTGTACAGTCGTTACCTATGGCTAATAAACACCATTTTAGTCTAAAAGTGTTTTGGTTTGCCTTGAGCCAAGTTAAAATTGGTTCGTCAAGAGTGTCTGGTTAAAGCATACAAATCTGTATAGACCTACAGACGAAATCTCTGTCCTAGTTAAACTTATCTTGAGAATTTGGTTAAAACCAGAATCAAGAGTACAAAAAATGAACGATAACCATATTTTCGACATCCCTTCTGATACTGACTCGAGTACATTATTCTTATCTAACTTCAGAGCGGTTATATCCGGAGATCATTAATGCGGCTTTCAGTGTTTCCTACAATTACTGGATTGAAATCACTAATTATAATAATGCTTTAAACCGTGGAATGATTTCCGCTCAGAACTCATGAAGCCAACTTTCGTCCTGCGCACTTTTGTACTCTTAGAGATCTTGTCTGAACCCTTTAAACAGGGATACGACATAGCCTACGAAGTTGTAACACGTTGTTAATTATATCTGATAACACTATATTAATTACAATGATAAGATATATAAAGCTTAAAATTATATATTTATTACATAAGTAACTTGCATAAACTACCAATTCTGGAAATTTAAAACACCAAAACAACTTAAAAAAAATTCTCGAGTTCCTTAAAATGTATCATATTGGTTTTATTGAAATCCACACCTGATGAAGCGGTGCTCCTATAAAGAGTACAAAATACTGCAAAGTAGACATGCTAATCGCTAACTCAATAAATTTCAAAACATTTCATTACGTACCGTTATTCTCACCAGCTTGTCCCCACTAAGGTACACCTCTAGGAAAATTCTGACTGTTGCATATGTTTCTGTAAAGAAGTTCATGACTTCCGACTGTGTAGACCGTCAGCTACTGAACATCAAAAGATCTTCCATAATACAACCATACAGTCACAATGCTCATCACAACGGGACCGTAATAAAGGGCAGCGTCTATCCGTCGGTGTCCTGTCTGACCGGGACTCATCAAACACATAAATTTACTTACTGGATGGAAACTGATGTTGTCACGGCATACAATCCATTTGTTTAATAACAGAATAAACACGTCATTTAATTTAGTGTTTTCCTCTAGCAAATTACGTACGTATGTAACACGCCATACATCAGAATCAGGACGGATGAATGCGGTAATGAAGCGTACTCCATTTGTGGGATTCAGATAAAGGAAAAAAGCTACATATCATTAGCTGCAGACTGCTGTACAACGTTGACTGTCGAAGCTACTGTTTGGCTTATTAGAAGCAGGATATAGTCAGCAGATGATAATGCTTAATGTGGCCACGTAGACCAGTAGATGACACCCATTTTTAATACCGCACGTTCTGAAAGCCTGGCTGATAATCTGGAGTATATTTTTGTTTTAATATACTTATAAATTCTCTGACTAATATTTATTAGAAAGTTGTTTACTGAACCTCGTTATACATTACAATTTCAAGAGACTGAACAATACGATTGGGCGCAACTTTGCAACTTCGTTTCCACTGCACATAAAACGTTAGTTAGTTAGTTTGTGGTTTATTATCAACATTGTCACTAGACTCTAAATTACAGCACGGAATAATAGGGCGATTAATATTCAATAGCGAAGAGTGTGGAACGAAGCGGTCGAGGCCTAATTTAAGTCACTCTCCAGAAATATGCCTGGAGGTCTGAGGAAAGACACGGAAATTCTCAGCCAGCATAGTCAGTCTCCGGGACGAAATTTAAATGTAAAACACAGAGGATGCACAGCTGGATATAATCATGCGACCCGATCGTAACACTTCAAAGCCCGAAATTCATTTAACAATATTTAAAACTTCAGTTCTTACCTCGGCGGAAACACAACAAATTAATTACAAAAATAGTTGGTTAGTGTTATTATAGAATACAATCTCTGTTTAGTCATAGAACCATATGAAAACCATAGCTTTCCCATTATGTGCAAATTCTGGTTAACGCATGTGGTACGTATACATACCAGTGTACTTTGAAGGGCTAAACACACACGTTCCTATTGATACACGAGTAGAAAGTTTTATAATGGCCTTGCAAGATACACACAGCAGCAATACATCATAGCTGTTGCTACATGTTACAGTGTCAGAACATTATAACACAAGCCGCAGCCAATATGATACCGCTGAAATGGCTTACACCGTTGTTACAACGATGATATTGCAACATATTAACATTATAAATGTCTGCTGTACATACCTCGCAGTAAATAATATATATGGTATTCATGTTACCCGAGTTCAATTCAAGCCTCTTATCTTTTGGAAGTGCACAAAGCAGCCATACTTTACCGTGTTACAAGTACCAGAAGCCAGAGCGGTGTACCACGCTGTATTATGTTGGACATCAGCCTGATATTTCGTCTGTCCGGCCCGTGTGTATTCCGGTTTGCCTTAATTTTTACGGTTAGGGAACACCATTCCTTTCTCCGAACGCTGTGTGTCTGTCTGTCTGAATGTCCTTCATTCAAATTCCAGCATGAATATTATAAGCACTAACGAATAAGTTTCAAGAAGTATGAACATCCTGCTATTAACCCTTTGAAGCCCAAGAGAGAGAGAGAGAGAAAGAGGAAATTGGTGGGGGGAGAAGTGAGAGACACTTCGATTTCAGGGGGGGGGGAGAAAGAGCATCTTATAGTTAGAAGGTCCCCAGGCAATGCCCGCTCGTCCTTCTGTTAAAGATAAAGTAAGAGTGAAGACGTTAATGCGATAATTGGCAGAAAAGACGGAATTTTGAATTTTGTATTAGAGAAAGCTGAGAGGCTATTAATTTGGAGGTTTAGTACATAATTTAGAAGATCCTACTGGGGGGGGGTAAATTTTGACGGCGTTAAGGGGTGGTAAATTTTGATTAATTTACATCGGGAGGGCTGCATGAGAAGCATGCAGTTATTCCTGACGATTTTTAAATATTTAGGCCGTACCTCAAAGAGAACACATTCCATATCACTACAAGATCAGGTACTTCAAACTGTTTAAGGAAGTAACAGCTGCTTAATCTGAAAACCATATGACACCGATAAATATTGTTTGTGGGCAAAACGATAATTATTTTTTGTGGGTGGTAGATATAGTTATCATTACGCTTCATAGGTTAATAACGTGGTTACTTGAGTAATATTGATGTTACATAATGAACTATTCTTGGGCCACCAGCCGTGTCAGGTGGTTTAATGGGGAAAACACCATCGTTTCGAGAACCAACTTCGTCCTTCGGCGAACTTCAGAACTTCAGTACCCTGAGGACGAGGACGAATGTGGCTCTCGAAACGTCGGTGCTTTTTCCATTCAACCACCTGACACGTCTAGTAGCCCGAGAAGAATTCATTATACTTAGTCGCCATGAAATCTTCGCATCATAAATCACTAATATCCTCTGGTACATTATTTTACATTTTAAACTCGTGTAATAATTGTTACATTAATGAAGTAATATGTTTATAATTAGTATTCTAAAGTTTACTGATCTTATATCGGTTGAAGTCGTGCGTTTAAGATTCTCTGGTCAATATTTCTGGATAGCAGCTTTAAAAAAAGCACAACATACCCATTATCATGTCAACATATATGTAACAGTAATTTTAATGATAATCTTTAGACGCTACGTGACATCTGTAATTGACAAGCCACGTCATGGTTAGAAATCTGACGCTCGGTGCTAAGACTAATAGGTCCTGAATAACGCCTTCACTTGTTCAAATTGTCTCATAGATAGAGAAGCAAAGCCCCGCATGTGACATCCCGGATTCCTTAATATGTAATATTAGCCAGCTCAGAAGATCCACAAGTAATGCCCTGAATGAATTCGTACTTTGCCTTCCTACCTAGCGCAGAAATACGAACTCCCTCCTTCCAGTCTTCGTGCCATCATCAGTGGGATTAAAATCTCATAGCTTCAGTAAGGCGCATAAATGGGAAGTAATAATATAATTTTAGTGCAGACTTACAATAAATACAAGAAAACACGCCAACCTTCCAATTTCCGAGTATTAAGGGAAGCAACCTGTTGTGCGTTGATCGCTTGGCTGACAGTCGGTCTACACAACGATTTATGATTACAGTTTCAATGTTTATTAAGAATCCACTACATATTTCGAAATCAAATGGTCATCTTCATGTAGTTCTCTTTACCTACTTATTCACTCTATGGTGCAGGAAATTCTTTGAAAAATCTATTGAAATTAAGTAGAGATAACGTTCAATACTGATATAGGCCTATTTCTGAATATGAAAGATGCTATGAAAAAAGTAGGATAAATTAATTTATGTTTAATATCACATTTCAGATGAAGATGTGGACGGTGATCTGAGTTTTGATACAACCCAAACCACCATCGACATTTATATTCTAGTTTGTGATCACTGAAATAATCAGTGTTCATTATTTGTTTCGTTGAAATTTTAAACAAATAGTTAGTTTAATTAGAATACTTTTTGCACAAAGGCAAACTAAATACAAAAGCATTAACAAGCAAACGTAGTATTTATTCCAAACAGATTTTATACAAGAAACTTAACCGTACAAACTAAGCTCTACAGGAATCCTATTAAATAAGTTCCTTTCCACACGAATGTATAGCAGCAATAAGCTTCCTACAAACTTTAAAATAGCCTTTCTGTTTTACATTTGGATGTTCAGGTATCAACCATACACTTTAGATGATTTGTGGTTTAAATAACACATGACTACTTCTTGGAGTCTGACGGGGAGGTGGCAATCTCTTGGTGTCAAAAGAATCGCGTGGTTCACTCTTTTAAGCCACCCTGCACAGAAATATTTGAACTAACTGCATGAAGCAAATTCTCCTCGAGAAGCATAGAGTCCCTCAGGTAGACAACGAACTTCCAACACTTAAGTAACCTGAAGGTTCATTGCATTTTCAAACAGCTCGTAACTAGAAACTACACTCAGCCAGATTACTGCATTCCACAACCTCACGTCCCAGTTGTTAGTGATCCATTTTAATATTAACACCCGATTTACTTTTAGACCTTACAACTGGTTTCCTGTCTTTAACTTTTCTTACCATAATTTTGCGCCGAACACCTCTTTTTCCTTTACTGATTACCTAACATTATTTAGCGAAGAGCAGCTACGAACTATAAACCGCATAGCGAGTATCTTCGAAGCACAAAAAAATCTGAGATGGGCGCACAAGTAACACGCATTTAATTGATGAAAAATGCGTGCATTTTTTTAGAAAGAAAAAACTACATTTTGGAAACTGCTTAGAAGACCTTGGTGTACATGAGAGAATAACATTAAAATGGACCATATATTAATAGGGTGTGACTCATGATACGGTCAAGTTGCAGATTTTTGTAGACTCCGTAATAGTCATACAATACAGAATATTTAATTAAATTAGTTAACAACTATCAGCTTACAAAGACAAACTCTACTGAACAATTTAGTCAGCTATACAGTTTCTGTACTTAATTTAGCTGACAATGACATTAATTCTTCTGTCATAGCTAAAATAACATCAATTTAAATATAATACGTCTTGTTCGGCATGTTTACGGACTTGTTACGTTTAATTCCTGAGTCAAGTAATACCGGGATCGTCAGCCTTGCCCTGTACATGTCACACCGCACCCTTTTCACCTTTCAACTGCGAAAATTGTGCAATTAGTTTCTCCAAGCTGATTCGATGCGAGTGGCGCCGACTGAAATGGATGGGCGGTGCCGGAAACCAGACTTTCATTAACTTTTGGGGTTTGATTAACTGCTGTCCCCGTATCTGGGAGACTGTCTTCGTCTTGGTTTTCCTACAATATTTCACAGTACAGACCGAACAAGAAATAAGATGGAACTACGGGAAATCTCTACTTCTTGTAACACCGCGGTCAGCGACGACATCAGGGAATGCTTATACGTACAATGGTAAGAGGCAATTGAAGAGCACAGTTTGGCACGGGAATAAAATGCAACTCTGCTTAACCTTTTAAGACAAAGCTCATCTAAATAAAATTTGTATTTAAACATTCAGTTCCAACTTAATAAGAAACACAACGCATATCTACAATAAAAGATCAACTGGTTAATGTTGCTTTATTGAGAATCAAGCGAAACCCACAAGACAGTCTGTTGTCAAAACACAGAGTTACTGAATGCTAAAGTAGGTGGTAGGCCTAATGACCACTGTGATTTAAAGACTAAACACATAGGATGAACTGAAGCTAGAACAAATTTAAACACAGAATACGAACTCTATTTTATGATAAATAGAGTTCTTACTTTATAATTGTGTCCACAAGATACATGAACGCATTTTAATAATGAGAATAACGAAATAGCATTACAGAAGGAATGCCAAAGATAAAATTCATACACAAATCAAAAGCGCTTCTAATGCCAGCGGCAACATTTTGTATGTTAGGTCTATAAGCAGAATACTGGGGAAATATAAATATGCAAATGCTGAAGTATGGTAGTCCGTGTCAAGGCAAGACAAGAGGCGTAAAGCACATGGAAAAGGGAAATGCGATGATCTCATAATACCTAGTTTCCGTTCCATAGGATTCACGCCAAATACCACCTCACGTTTCCGCTGAATAGCCCATTGCATAAAACAAACGGTCTGGGACGTGAATCGATTGCTTTGAATTACACGCCTTTGCAGGAGGGATATTTCACTGCACGTAAACGTAAGACAAACGGATATACGTGAATAATGCCAGCGTAGGCCTACATCCAAAATATCGACAGAAACACATTCTAGTTATTTCTGTTTCTCCGCCTTTCTTCATTAAGTCTAAAGGGCTTTTTCAACTTCGCCGACACTGCAGTATTCTTAACCCTTTCCCTGTTACGGTCTACGGTCATAATTACATCTCTGTTTGCAAACTAAAGAAATCTGTGAATGACACAAAATTTTTAAATGACCAATAAAACAATTAACTAATATTAAAAAGAATCTTACAAAAATAAGGTGAAACACTGCGGACTGGATCCGTCTGGTTCGGGACAGGAAGAAAAAAAGGGCTTTTGTTGATACGGCAATGATTCGTCGGGTTAAAGAAAACGCGGTAAAGATGGGAGATCGTTGATTAGCTATAAAATCCTCTCGGGGTGATCTTCCGACCACCTTCTCAGGAGACTGCCTTTATCCGTCGTGAGGATCAATGTGATGAATCTGCTTCATGGATTCAGTTACGAAAGTAGTGTTGAACACTGCATCTGTGACGTCATAGACCCTACGCTTTACGAAGCAATAAATGAATTCGAAAATTTCTAGGAATCTAATAGAAGCCTGTCTGCAGTAACACTTGAGAACGCACAGAGGGAGACTTAAATACAATAATTGTAATATAAATAAAATTAGTAAGAACTTTTTTAGGTTACAAGCGGAGGGATAGAAACTTAAAATTCGGCTACAAAAAAATAATGGTTGTGCAGAAGAATGCAGACACGAATTCCGAAGTCATCTATCATGAATTTGTAATTGCATTAAAAATACTCAGATTTTCTTGTACAAATTAAAATCACAAGCTTAAATAACGTACGCTGGTTGATCGTGAAACAGAAATAACTTATTCCTTAAGGGTTCATGATACTGAGAGGTGTTCACATATTTGTACATACAAAACTTCTCACAAGAACAGCTGCCAGAAACTAGATTACAATATTAATATTCTTCCACATGACTGTCCGTTACAGGAATACCACAACCCTTGTTTATATACACAGTAATCAATCATGTACACTCTTGCAAATTCCAGCGTAACCATTTAAAGGTTGACGTTACAGAATTAAAGCAGCCCCTCTCAATACGACCCCTATGAATCTATATAAAACATTTCAGCGCGTTTTAATATTAATAAGGGTTATGGAACGAACAACGAGTCTATTGTTCCCCCTTGCACTACTCTAAAGCATGAATAACAGAGTGCTACAAGTTATGTTATTTATAACATCAACTGACTGCATAAACCATGCACCCTTATGGACAAGTATTAATTATTTCGCTACACGTGTACCCAGTAGACATTTCCTAAGAAGCAATACCATAATTTCCAAAAAAGAAAAAACATTAGATCGTCAGTCCGTATTTATACTCAAACTTCTCCTTTTTACGTGATATATTTATGTCGTAGGTATATATTTTTCCGCCTTGAAGTCAGACCCTCGGGGCTTAGTGTAAACAGACGTCCGGGACACATATTTAAAGAAAATGGGAAACAGTTAAATGGATCGAGATCGATTATAAACAAAACTTTACTTTATCCTAATACTGAATAATGATACCTCAGCGTAACTCGACAGGCCTTCGAAGACTACGGTTACAATCACAATTATTTTGTCCTTTTGCCTGGCAAATGTAAAAGTAGAACAGAAACGATCAACGTCAGATTTTAGAACATACATAGGCCATCGTTTATCCTTCACTTGAAAATTGTTTTCTGAAGATCGAAACCATTAGAATATTTCGGTTACAAAAGCTTCATTCCTTCAAGGAACAAAACCAAAATATTATAAAAACAAACATCGTCCTTTATATGATTCTAAAGTCACCCACTATCTGGCTTACACTGTTATGTAGCACAGAGTTAAATCAACGCAACCACCAAATAAAATCCCCACTCCAATTTTCCGACAGAACAGGAGATACTTTAAGACCAGCCAGATTTAATTCCAGAGCAACACAACAGGTCACTCGTATCGCACTTCCAAGATCACTTTGGGATCATTCCAGGATAGTAATCGGGGGATGGTTCCATGATGCGTTTCAACCATTAATGACCACTGTTTCTCCCGTTTGTTATTTAGCTACGTAGCTGCTTGGATTTACTGTGAATATTCCTCTGCGCCATTAGAGAGATAAGTTTCCATTATCATATAAAATCTAGTCTTTCATAACTTCAAGCGCTTACATATAACTCATTGAAAAAATACGGACAATCACAATTATAATCCTACTGCATAGTAAAGACGCTTTCAGAATTCTCCAATGTTCGTTTAGCGTAATAGCATGGACATCAAAGATGGTGTGATTAGTTCTGTCTTCGTATTCGGGACGACGTATGGATATCCTGACTCAGGTTTTGCGTGGTTTTTCTCAGTCCTTCTAGACAAATTCAGTTATACTACGTTATGTAAATACATACATAAATAAGTACAATGTGTATTCTCGTTAGATTTTTGAGGCTGAAATTCAATGCACGACTTCGGTTTTTGGGGATGGGCAGGGTCGAATGTTGAAAGTTATCCAACGTTTCGGCGGGCATTGCAATTACTATCTTCAGGATGAATATGTACACATTCACCCCGAAACGATCAATTCTACGCTACCCATCGCCGAAAGCCGAATCACATTCGTATCTTGCATTGTATTCCACTGTTAGCTACATTTTATTCACATCAGCTGGTTACATAGTCGAGGGGGAGAGAGAGAGATGGAGCGGACAATTGGATGGACGGGTTATGCTCAGGAGAGAGATAAATGTGACGTTTGGCCTGACGCTACATACAAAGACGTACACTACTTACACACGAACAAACTGATACATAGGACGGCGCCATGTCGGCCATGTAGGTGTTACATGTTTATCAGAAACGGTTACGTTAATTATATAAACCATATTAAAATATCAGTACACGTCAGCAAACTTTGCAAATGTGAGGGTAAAAATATCTAAAGCTTTTGACAGAGGTTGCGTACCATCCATTTCAATACAACCACGGAATTGAAAAACTTGATAGATTCGTCATGAATTGCACATTTCAAACAAACAAACAAACAAAATACTTCTAATTTTATGAAAGCTTTGTGGCTAGTAGACGGTAATAAATTTATATGATGGGATTATTTTAAGCTCTATGTGTAATTATCATTTAAATTGCAACATTACTAGCAAGTAGCAATATTTAAAGTAGTGAATTTTATGAAACCATATAGTAATTGTGTTGTTAGTGGTATTTACCATAATTTAACCCACACAATGACCTCAAAATCGATACCAAGCCTCTCAAAATTGTTGGAGATATAAATCTACTCTTGTAATTTGGCATATAATAGCAGAGCTAACCTGCAATATAAAATAAATATACACAACAATGTCTGCAGTGCAGGCTCTTTCTTCAGGCATGGAAATAAATCTTGTTATGCCATTTCTGTTCTCTTGCTCTGTGTCTGAACTGTGCTCCAGCTGCACTCGGCAGCTGCAATGTTCTGATATAAATTTTCGTGTCTCGTTCGCGTTAATGCATTTTAACTTTATTTTAGTGTGCGCAAGGGCATTTATCGCCAATCTCCTTGCTTCCACAACTTATTTCTCAAGATTCTTAGGATGAACATTCACGTTCTTATATGCAGAGTGTAATTTATGGTACTGAAATGTTGAAAAATCGCATACAGGTCAGAAAATTAAACATGTGATCTTTCTACTTGGAAAAAAAATACCTCACGCGTTAGGCTATATGTAATGTTAAGGACGTAAATCTGTGGTAGATCACCGTACTGGAACATGAAATAGCTGTTATCATCCCCAAAACATTTGATTAAACATAATCCATTTCAATATAAAATGATATTATGCAAGGTTTTAAGATAGTCCATTTCAATACAGTCATACGTCAGCAGCAAATTTCTCAACAATCCATCTACGTCTAACAAATCATCTTTTCCTTAGAGGGCTCCCAACCAAAATCTTATACGAATTTCTTGTTTCTCATATGAGTTATACACGCCCTGTTCACTCATTTATTGACTTGTCCTCTCTAAGAAAAGATCCTCCTATCTGAGACATACAAATTGTGAATTTCCACTTCATTTTCAAACTTCATTACATCACGCTGAAATGTCCGCTAAATTCTGAACCCCCTCGCGTAATTTTCTCTATTCCTCTTCTAAATTTGAATACTCTTTACATAAACATCCCCGATGTGATTTTCCTTTCGTGCGGTATACAGTAATCTTAATTTCTTGGAAATAAGACTGGCTTTATCTCAGGTACTGAATACAAACAGGCTACTGACAAAAATTATGACAAAAGTCAATTAAAAATTCATCGAATTTTGTCGGTCTTCCCGAATCATTTGGAACTTCCTGTTAACAATTTTATGTACACAGCTCACTTAGGGGACAAAAGATTAAAGTGTACAATTAAATCGATAGAAAAATAATTAGGTTTGAGACAGAATTCAACTACACGGACTCAAGACAGTAAAAACACAATCATACGTAATGAAGGTGGAACTTCTTATTTCGTAACATAAATTAGACAAAACTGGACGTCCAAATTATAGTAGGTTATACCCTCTTTGTGATAACGGCGCAAGAAACAGGTACGAATAATGATGGATTCGACGACACTAGGGTGTCAGTCCCTTTGTGGAAACAGTGATACACTATATGCATTATGAATATATAAATACGTTTCCCACATTCAAAACTACACATAAAAGTCCTCGAAACACTGCACCACATCCCGCAAATAAAACCTACTCGCAACTATAATAGACCTACGGAACACACAAAGCTTCTGGCATACCTACCTACATACATATGACTGCTCGCCTACGCTCAACGATAGATATCAAAGGCAAGCCACACAAAGAAAATACCAGAATTACACTCGTGCACGCTGAAAATATGTTTCCGCGGCTCACAATGACACCCTGCATTACTGTTAAATGCTATAATTCCTGCGTATTATTTAGTGCACTGACAGGAGTTGGAGAAAACTACAGAATGAGGAGATTCAGAATTTTTACTCTTCGCCAGATACAGTTAGCATTATCAAATCAATGGGGAATGAGATGGGTGGGGCATGTAGCAAGCATGAAAGCGATAAAAAATGTGTATATACAACTTTGGCTGGAAATAATTCATAAGATATAGACGTAGATGAGAAAATAATATTGAAATAAATCTTTGTGAAATAAGGTTGGAGGTGTGGATTGGATTCATCTGGCTCAGGATGTGAGCCGGTGAAGGGCTTTTGTGAACAAGGTAATAAATCTCCGGGTTCTTAAAATAAGGGGAAATTTAGTGACTTGTTAAGCGTACCATTAGCTTATCAAGGACGCCGCTCCATGGTATTAATCAGTGGACTATTAGTTGCTTTGTAATTTACTAGTCTAAGTTTTAATCACACAATTGCATTTGCCATGGCGTACACGTCTCGGGCTGCCGCCTGCGTGTTATGTTACACTCTGTACGATAAGCTTACAGGAGGCGTGGCCTTAACGATGATTTAAAAGACAATTTTTTCCAGTGCACAGTTTTGCTACAGAATTGTGTTCGTAAAATAAACCCACCTTCTTGTTTCAGAAAGGAAGCAGACCTGGACTGGCCCGAGAACAAATGAACCTAAGTGAGAGGAAGTAAGGATAAGATAGGAGATGCATAACGAATAGGCAGGTACAAGTAATATGTAAGCTTCACTAAGTATTATTATGGCGGTCAAATTGAGTATGATACGGTGAGCGGGACATGTAAGCACGCAAGTGGAATTTGACTAAGGCATATTAGATATCAGTTTAAGAGATTACTTGTTAAACCTGTGCCTGAATGAGAGGAGCACATTGGAATATCTTAGAAACAGACGGCGTGAAGTTTTGGACTCGACACACCTTATTCAGGACAGAGTCCAGTACAATCTCTCATAAATACGTTAAAGAACCAACTGCTTCCACACGAAATTTGGAATTTCTTACTAATACTTCCGTGCATGTTTTAGCGGTATTATATTGAAACTTTATTTGTTTGGACATTAAACGTTGCCTATTTTTAGTGTCTTAAAAATTTCAGAACGTTAAAAAAATCACAACGGTTCAAAGAATGATTTTCCGTCGTCAGTTAAATTGGGGTTAGCGGACTAACAAAATTCTGTTGGATCCAGTAGGCCGAGCTATTCCCGATCTGTCTAAAGATCAAACGAACAGATGTCCCCCACCCCCCGTAAAGACGAAGTAAAGTCTATCGCTTAAAGTGTAGTGTTTTTTATTTTGTAAGTTCTTTAACACTCCGGATGAAGTCCAAAGCAATTAAAGTATTTTGTTTCACTAGCTGAACTGCATTCGGTTTCACATAGAGCAGTCTTCTTCAAGGAGAAGTTTCGAAAGGTTCTGATACCGAAAACTGGTTTCAAGAATGCTTTCTGTTTCCAGTTCCTACTTCCCGTATTCATAATTTTTATGCAGCGCCTATGCAACTGAGTGCATTTTCTTCATTTCTATGCCAGAGAAAATAGAATCCCAGAATTGTTGCTTTCATGAAGGTTGCTATGTTAAATATGAATGTTTTCACCTTAAATTATTAACTTCTTCGTCATAAATTTAAAAACAAAAGTTTAACCTCGTGTTAAGAACACGTAAAAGTAACACACGAAGTGCATTTAGCAAAATAGTGCTTCGATTTTAAAATAATATATATGTTTGTCAATACACGAAACTCTGCCACGATTCTCTTCAACACTCTTCAATAATGTTTCCAAATTCACAAACATTCATGCACAGATGAGTGGACATAATGCCACTGAAAGACTATAAAACCTACAAAGTGCTATTTAGTGTTACTAGAAATTTACGAAGCAGCCATTTATTTATAAAACACTTCGAATCGTTATTCCTATTGTAACGGTCCACATTACATCTTCTGCTGAGGTAATTTAATCATACTATTTAATTTCTTATTGGTTTATTAATCTGAATTTGTTTTTAAGTTTTCTTTTCAAAATTTTAACTTTTTGTGATGTTTGGAGTGTAATACTGGGATGGATACTTCCATTTCATGCCATCTACCTAAGTGTTTAAGACACAGACGTGCGAGGACCTTCGGTTCCCGGAAGTCTTGGTTTTGACACTAATGAGTAATAAATTGTCGTGAATTGGTTGTAGTCCCATGTGTCACACTTTGACATTTATGGCTTCAATATGTCAAAGTCAGTTCGGACTTTATGGTTCATTGTCACTCAGCAGACGAATGTTACTGGACCATACACATTAAGGAGTGTGAGGGAAAAACTTTGAAAGAGCCAATTAGACGCAAGAGCTGAATGCAGGTGAATACTTCACTGGTTTTGAAAGTTCCGAACCAGGGACAGGACGCTTACAGCAGCGCATCAGTTTAGGGGGACTCTTCAACAAACTTTGAACACAGTCGCACGCAAATCCAATACAATTCTGAAATAATCGTCTTGCGGCTAAAGCCAAATATCATCATCTGTATTGTTCTTAAATAAATAAATTGTGTAAAAAGAAAAAAATTATATTCAGCAATAGCGGCAGCTTCTAGTTGTCGGCAGTTACATGCCGTTATCACCCCTGAGGAGATTCAAGTGCCTACCAAGGAGCCAAGCTCCAATCACTGAGCGGCTAAATCATAAAATATAAACCACTGCTAATTCCTCATAAAACTATAAAACAACATTACGATTATCTGTTATCAATATTATAACACTATATTTTTTATTTTAAATCAGTATGAAAATCGAAACATTGTAAAACGTAATTTCGTATCACAGCAATTAATTTGTCTTCTCTACTAAGCACAGACAATGTTCTTATAGCACGACCACTTGCTTTCTGTAAAGACTACAGAGGGCGATAATCAAAAAGGCCACAGTCGAATGTTTTCTGTTTTCCAAAGCACCTCTTTCTTCAGATAGTCGAAAGACTCATTCATTACGTGTGCACTGTGACACGCCCATACACACATGAACGCACTCTCGTCCCAGTTTTCTTACAGGAAATGAAAATACATCCGTTCCACATGTTCTTGTCTGCATACGTACTTTGTAATTACGACTACTTCAACAGAAAGGTACCCATTAACTCTAAGCACGCCGGAGAGTAGATGAGCTGCTTGCTTTGTACAAACATGTAAAGAAAACCAACGTTAACAAGCGTATTCCCCCTCCCCTCCCAAAAAAAGTACCAAGAAACAAGTGACTAGAAAAGTACACATCGGAATACAACGAACGAACACAGATGTAATATGGGTATCTGTTCACATGTGACACAATTTCAATACTTTGCTACATTCATCCACTTACCAGTCTGGCGGAATAGTTAATGCACTGTATGATATTTAACGACACACAAGGAAAATTACTATTAATTTGGGCATATTTATTATGATTAGATTTACAACACCGTCCTGCATGTGCAAAAAAAGGCAAAGGAAGAAAGACGGTAAAGATTATTGACGTATTCATTACCGCTAAGAAATAATTTGAAAAGTATTCTAAAATTGGAATACAAATTTTTATGTTATTGTTTTAATTACTGCTGTTTAAATAATTTAGTTGTGTTAGGCGTAGTACTGGAATTACTTTGGTACGACGAGAAGAAATGTGGAAAACAAGATTCAATTCAATCCAATTCAATTAATTTATTTAAGTGTTTGCCAATTAAATTTATAAAGTGTACAATCGTTTAGTTAAAAGATTAGTGGCTCCAGTATGAAATAAATGCATATTAAGGAACACAAGCTCTGAAATAAATTAATATATCCGTGGGACTGTAGTCCTTACTTCCCGGATAATCGTACGAAATGCATGCAATAAAATAAGTGATTTTAGCAGTATCCCGTGTTTATATAATCGGCGTCCTATGCTTTACGTCGTGAAAATAAAATTCGTAATAGAAAGCTCAACGTTAATAAGCTGTGCTAAACTTATTTAAGCTTTACCTCACCACATTACTGACTTGACAAAATTTCTAGAAACAGCCTTCTATGATTTCCTGTATTTTCCTACGAATTAATTTCATCATTCCATATATCTCAATTTGGTGAAGTTTTCTATATCACAGAAGCATGGTTCAGTGATTAAATCTATTAGCAGAAACAGTAAGTTGTTAATTCTACAATCAAGTGATATAATTCCATGTGTAGTTCCCAAAGCTAGTTCAGTGCATTTAATCTGGCCTATAAATCCTCCAACTTTCACATTTCGTTCAATCTATGCTGTGAACTATGCCACCATTACAAGCATTATCAGCCAAAGGCAGTTTGTTTGTAAACATGTATGGGTCGATAAAGGCAGAGCTAGAATGAACACAGTATACAAAATTGCAGATCCCTTGCTCCTGTCTTTTGATCTCAATCACACGGAAAGCTAAGAACCGACCTCACACATATGACATGTATGTGTTTTATAAGCTAGTAGCAAATTTACCGTCCAGAATCACGAGAAAATCTAAAGTTGTAAACACACGTGGTCATAAATAGTATCCCATACGGCCCAAGACACACTTAACAACAAATGATCACTATGTATCATTTGAGGTTTTCACAGCGGTGAGTATGAAGATTTCTGTCCTCTGGGTTGTTGCGCTGTGTAGTCTGGTCGATTCATCGCCCTGATGACGGAGGCAGTGTTACCTCTGAAACGTTGGTAAACATCGACCAGACTACACAGCGCAACAACCCAGAAGACAGTAATCTTCAAATGATCACTAACCAACCGAACAATGAAGGTACGACACATCACTTGTCTATTACACAGCCAAAGTCCACAAATAAACCTCCTTAATAATGATTTCAAGTTATTCCAAAATTTGTTACCATAAAAAATTTCACTACTTTAAGGGCCTGCCAAACAGCACGTCTTGCTCTCATCTCGGACGTTCGCACTGCTGTAGATATTAGTGATTTAAAACATTTAGAAACACAGGCGTGAGTCGTGGTTCATTACATTACAATTTTAATCACGGCCTATAAATCGGTTTAGCATTTACAAGCAGTCTGACATACGGGCATATATAAAATAATCTGCGCTGAAAAATACTGAAATTAAAAAGTGGTTTAACACCCACTCGTCAGGGGACATGACCGAATAACATCTCATCGGAGAAAGTTCTTCATGGCATAATTCACGTCAAAATACAATCAACACTTAGGATGTGAGGTTCTCACAAAGGTGAGATGTAGATCTTGGTTTTCTACGTAATAAAACCTTATAAACCTATAGAGAAATACCAATGCTTCAGAGGAATATACTGTATTCATTTTCAGGGTTCAGATACCTAGAAAAACACCAAAGAAATTAAGTAATCGTGGATGTCACATTACTCTCAAACTCGAAACTCTGCCGGATCATTAAGTAAACCGGACCAGCGTGTGTTATTATTACGTGAAACTGAAGTCTTTATTAGAAAATTGCAAATGAAATTTCATTATATTCCAGGGGTTGTCCGTGGAAGATTAGAAACAAGCCTAAGGTCAAAGTCTGTCAAATTCAAAATGAGATAAAAAAATGCAACGTTATCTGAAAAATTTGCATTTCAGATTTATTAAAATGCATTTGTGGAAATCAATAAGACTGTAATGGAACACTAGATTTTTTAATTATCTACAGTTCAGATTGCTCGAAGTCCAATTTAATTTGTTCGGAATTCCTAAGACCAGCATAAAACTCCACACAATCATGAATACATGCATACTGAGGCTGTAGGTAAAGCTGCAGTCTACTGTTTCACTGATATATTTGCATCTTGATTCCATGTTGAAAGGCATGTGCACACACACCGCTCTGACATTACCAGAATATTTCATGAAGGGACTTTAAAATATACTCAGCTTTAAAGTCCGTATCAGTTTGTGTGAACGTTGGGCTTGCTGCGAAAAATGCAAAATTCTTGCTAAAAAATTTACAATAAAAAACATAACCTATTTATGAACTATTTTGTGACTCACTGTCAAAACTAACGTAACAGTTTCCGTACACGGAAATATATTGCTGATAAATTCTCACGTGTATGAGCTGCACTACATTTCAATCCATTTTTCACGAAACAGCCAACAGGAAAGGACTCTCAAATGTTATATCAAACAATTTCTCTTTGAAGTACGTTTCGCTGTGTTGTAGGCGAAATACAGCGCACGGCAGATAGAAACAAAAACAATACATCTTAAGCTGTTTCATATTTACAATCATCACACACTAAAACTCTTGACTAAAGTACCAGCCAATTGCACAACGAAAAGTCTTTAAACGCCAATGAACGGTCCAGGGTTCAATGTTTTAAAGCGCATGGGAGATGTATCGGATAAATGTCAGTCATTTTCCTTATTTTCTGTGTGTTTAAATGTAAATGTTGCAAAAATGAACCTCTTAGCTTCACCATGTTTGTCTCTTTGTCGCACTGTTTACCCGCATTTAAAAACTTCAGAAACTACTTAACAGTTTTTCATTAATGCCCAACTTCGGATTTCTGGAATATTATAAGATTTACTGGTTAGGTTTATTAAAATTTGCGAACACGTCCTCATGGTTGAAATATGTTAAGAATTACTGGCATTTCAGATCATGGAAAATACAGCAAGAGCGATTTAGTTGGACGATAACCTCTTATTAAATATTTTTTTTAAGTTCAACTATTACTGTTAATTAATTGTTACGGCCATTTCATAGCTCGGGCGGTTAGTCGCCGGTTTACATGAGTCACATCTCTGCAGTGTGTCCCAAACCTAAAATAGAACTTAAGTTAGTTAACATAAATATGACAATCGATGGGCAAGAACTGATAACTTCAAATGGTTCATGAAGTTTTTCAATCCTCGCATTCCGTTTCAGAGCATTCAATTCTGAAACAAATACCACCGACTACTCCGCGCTCCCTCCCTTTCCCCCTCGTTCTCTTCTTCATTTTTCCTTTAGCTCAATTGGATTTCGCTGTGTTCCGATGAAAGCTCATCGTTGGAAGAGGAAATGTTCTTCCACCCACCCGCTGGCCCTCCTAAAAAGTTGCCAGCTTCGTTGTGGACGAAGAAAGAGATGGAATGGGCGCGGCGGTCAAATGCCGATGTCCGCTGGGCGCCGCGAATGAGTCACATCGAACCATTTCCATTCGCCTTGAATCTGAGCCGCCCGTTTCACACTACAGCATACATTCACCTGTCTTTCTCCCTTTCCTCTCTCGCTCTTCTCCAATCGGTGATTTTGAAGTCAATATTGGTTCAGGTTATGTTTTTACATAAACAAGAAAATGGGACGGATTTTTATGTCCACCGTTATCGTTGAAAAGTAAATTCCGAGAGCAATCTGTATTCGTTTTTATGTACTATGTGATTTCTGTTCCCTTTCTCATTTCTCAGTAAATGTTGTTCGGTTATACAATCCATTTGCTCTGAGAAATTCCATGTTATAGAGCTCGAATACCTGCAATAGTAAAGCAAAAATAATAAGAACCTACAGCGCCAGTGCGTGTGGTGAACACAATCTCACATTCATAAATTTCTTCCCTTTATATTCAAGTTCTTGTGGTTTAGTTTAACTGGCAATGCATCAAAGCAATTCAGAAAAAATATCATTACTACAAAATATTCTTTTCGTAAGTAAGTCTACTCTGACAAAACATTCCAAACGCTTCTGAATATAAAATGTGTTATAATGCAGAAAGGAAAACAGCTGCGCAACTGGTTTCTTCGGGCACTTTTGTTGTTATATTAGACAATGCAGGATGAACATAAATATATCGGTTTTATCATAAATAATGATACTATTTAGTTTCATCAGTAATGTAATAAATACTCTAAAAAAAATACCAGTAAAATAAAAAAAATCAAGACTGAGTCGGGACCCAATTCCAGAAGTGGCTATTTTAATTACTTTGTTGTTAGTAAATGCAGTTAAAATCACATCTGGCTTCCATCTAACATAACTTCAATAATTTGGTAGAATTTCAAAATGCATTCTCAAACACTTGAATATGAGGAAAATAAACATTTACAACATAGACTTGCTTATATTACGTGTGTAGGCCCATATAATCAACTTTCTTTGTCCGCAACAAATCGACTGGAATACGATAAAGAACTCCCGTGTCTTTCGATCAACGATTCTATGATAAATGTCAGAGCTCATACAGTAAGCATTTATGGAAACGACGCGAATTAGCGTTTTCCTTGACCCGAATTTCTACGAAGTAAAAAACAATGCATCTCTACGCCTTACCGTTCACCTTTCTGAAGGCAGCAGGAACCCCCTTAGAAAATGGAAGAAACGTTCTCTTTCTTTATCAAGTTTCGGTCCATCAACCCACACTGCGCTCGAAGGTACAAGTTTTCACGTCGAAGTGATAAGAGCAGAGAAACTGAAAAAGGCTGATTCTTTTGTTATTTAACGACGCAACTAGCCCTTGCTGATGTTTATATTTGTGTCAGTATCTCATACTAAATTCTAGACTCAAAAGATAAGATGATTAATGAATAATAAATTGGGAAGGATGTGGAAGGACGCGGTTGTGGCTTAATTCCAGATCTATATCAGAATTTTCTTGGAGGTACTGAGGAAAATATGTCAGTATAGTTGGTCTGCCGGCCAAGATTTGATCCCGGGATCTCCCGAAGTAGGGATGCTAACCATCAGACCGCTGTACGAAGACGGTTGTCGTCTGAGTTTTAACGCCTTGTAGTCTCAATCGAACGGCAGAAAGCAAATCTTATTCAGTACATAAAAGTCGGTAAATTATACCCCTTTGTCGAGAGTTGCTTCAGCGGCTGTGCTTATGATAATTTGTCAGGCGACGGAAGAAATAACTGAACTTTAAACTGAAAGAATGTACAGCATGGAGCAACTCATTTATCATGTCAAGGCCATTCATCCACTTCACACGTCTCCATATCATTATGGGATTACCCTCTTGCACTTACAGAACACGCGCGCTTAAGAAAAGACCACGTACAGAATGGGTTGTTCCTTGTAATGGGGCCACAAGTATGAAACTAGATTTATATGTAAGCGAATAAGGAAGATGGGGACCTTGATTGAATAACAGAATTGTTCAAAACGAGAGGAAAACCATGTTAGCAGCAGCTACCTCACTAATTCAATTCGCCTGACTGAAAATTTTCCGTTACATATTTATACATCTCTAGAACTGGATCATCACGCATGATCAGAAACTTGGGCCAACTCTGAAAAGCTCGGCATTATCAAACACGTTCAGAAATTAATATTCCTCTTTCACGTGATAAAAAAGACACCACTTTTTAAAGCATGTTAAGAGAGCAGAAACAATGGGTAATGTAATTTACAGTTTCCATTTACAGTGAGGTTACGTGGTTCCGTGGCAGAAGCTCTGTCAGAATTGTGTTGTCTGTTATTCTATCACGTACCAAAAACTGGTGAAAGAGAATGTGAAATAGTCCGTTTGAATTCTGTAATACAATAGGAAGTTCTAGCATTTATAGTTTATGTACATATTTTATACACAATCCTTTAATAAATAAGGAAGTAACTGCTTCCTATAGTGGATTAGTGGCTTATAAGTGGTTTATAAAATCAGTACCAAATGTGAAGTTTAGTTTTGACCACCAAATTCCGCTTTAGAAGGCGCAATGCGAAGGTGGCGCTTAAATATATAATGATAAATTGTGACGTGCCATACAATTTATTAAAGCGAATGGATCATTTGCTCTGATATGCTATTTATAATACACATACGTATAAAAAATACACCCAATTCAATAAATCGCGGCCTGATCTATATATTCCAAATATGATTTGATTAATGGTTAATAGTTTTCAGGTTTTGTAACTGAAAGAAAAGTAGACATTCCAGGAACCAAATGTTTATTTTAACTAAATGCGTACCATACGTGATCCAATGAGACTTGTTGTAACTTAAGTTACTATTACTAATTCATTTCGACATTAAAACTATAAATTAACACCACTCATACACAGTGGTTCTGTATCTTACCTTATGTGAAATGTGGCTTTGAATTTATCCACGACTTCATTTAATTAAATTTTATGACCCGCGGTTTCAGTGCCTTTAATTGTTTCTCATATCCTTGTTGCGAATTTTGGTTAATTAAATGGTGTTTGGAATAATACCTGTCTCAGGGTTTCCATCGTATCGTACGGCATTATTCTGGAAAACGGACGTAGCAAAGCCACTTGTCCCGACGCCGACATAAGCTTTCATTTTTTGTAAAAATGAGAATCGGGATCTATGCTACAGAACGTAGGCAAATCGAAAACGCATGACGATGCGTGTCGTTCCGACTCTGACATTAAACGCCGAAATTAGCAAGTATAAGACGGGATCTACATGCTGACGACACAGAGAGTCTCGACAAGTATATAAGATTTGAAATTAACCAACTAGGTGCTTCGGGCCGCCACAAGACGCTGGCATCCCAACTCCGACTGTCGAGTGGTAGTGAAATGCCAACATTTTTCACATTCTAACAAAACCTAACCCAACATAATCTGGCCTAACCTAATCTAAGCTGACACAACGCAATATAACAACACCAGCCCTACCTAAAAAAGAACCTGACCCAACACAACCCAATCTAACCATCAGGTACCAAGCCGGCAAATTTAGAATTATAATTTTATGAGTCTACGAGAGTATGCACTAACACACATGCACACTCGCAACATAAATGCTACGCAGTCGTAAATAAAACAGAGCCTAGCTGCTGTATTGGGCTTTGGGCCGCGAAGCGAGAGGGGTACATTACTCACTCAAGCCTTCGTTATGGAAATGACGTCTACTGTGAACTGGGCACAGCCGTTCGACCATGAAATAAATGAGAGATAATAAGCGCGAGGAGGCGTATGAAGTGAAAGCATCAGTAGAATACGTAAGGGGCAGAGCTATTCTAGTATGTAGGACTTGCAGCCAGATTAACCGGTAGGTCTACAGAACACGCAACGGAACTGTGCACGCAGTGATATGAGATGCAGCCAGCGATGGTAGCGCCTATCTGAACGCAGATCTCATCTCATTTTCCTCATCTTTCGCATATAACAATGGTCTACAATGAGGTGATGAAATCGAGCAGAGTAGAGCGCTTTCAGTCCCATATTTATTCAAAATATTCAGCCCGTTGCTACAGTTATTTTATATTATCTCGGTCGGCTTTTTTATAGTGGCATTTCCGTGCGTAGAATTTTAATGTTTCAAGTAAAAGATTTGGCTCGCTGCAGTTGCACATGGATTAAATATTCCTTAAGCCGCTTGGAAATTAGAGATTAGCTTAGAACTGTAATTCATAATACAATGAGATTACTTATGATATAATATTTCACCGGATTTTGCTGTTATAAACATTTCATTGTCCCACATTATTTTACAAAGTACGATCAGTGATAAAGTTGAAGACAACTGTCGATTCACCTCTGAAAAGTCGGTAAACTTCTACCAGACCACACGGCGCCACAATCCAGAAGACAGCATCTTCATACCTTCGTATAAAATTTAATTCATACTTCCAATTTCAATGCTTCATTAGTTATAGTATATCGTTACCACAAATACATTATATATTTCACTAAAGTTTTCTATGTTTGTATAACCCCATAAAATGGATAAAAACAGATCACCTTACAGGGGTATCAGACACAGATTCTCAACTAAAAATTTTCTGACAGCCCCAAAAGACATGAACCAACAAGTTGAGCGACTCTGATCCATGGATGATCCGAATATGTGACGAATTGTGTTGGATGATGGCTGCGCCCAGCTAATGAGATGCACCCTTTGAGAGTCCTCAAAATAAGGTTTAATGCATAACACCGGATAATTAACTACCGTAAACAACTAACTCACACAACCATAACATAAGCGCTGATGAACTCCTTTGCTCCGGTACAAAATAATTATTCGAAGCGAAACATGGGACTGTGTAATTACATTTGACCTGTTATCATAATGCTCTGATTTACGGGATATCAACACAATAAATAAGCTTTGTAACGGACGAATTACGTGTCTCCAATTTCACGACGGTAATTAATATAGTCACCTACTTTAACACAACGCATTACGAGATTGTATGTAGCATCAAATGTTTAATAATCACTTTCAAAAGCCAATTCGACCGCTGTCGACGTGGTTTGGTTAAGTTCATGCATATAGATTTTCCAAAACATGTTCCTCACCTACATGTTTGGAAATCTGGCTGGCTGGCTGACTGTCTCTTTTACTGCCTGTTTTCCTGATTGGTACGTATATAAATTCCAAAAGCGGACGTTAGAATATAGTTCACATTTTTTAGTTTATATAAATGCTGCATAATTTTCGAGTTTGACTCGTAGATAGAATACAAACCATGTCACAGACACAGTAATATGTGTGAACAAATTATCACATGGCAACCAGGATTATATACAAATACTGCTGTTAAAACATATATTATTATTATTATTATAAAAAGAATTGAATTGAATTCTATTTTTTATTGTTTAATGTTTTTATTTAGAATTATTGAATTGAATTATATTACTTATATATCGTATTTAGCCCATTTAATTGTGAAATATTGTTCAATATGGCACATTTATATATTTATTTTCTCTTGTTTGTTTGTTTTTGTATTTGTAATGTTTTACTTTTATTATTATTGAAATGAATTTAATTATTTATTATATTTCATCCTGTACTGTTGTTCAGTGCTTGACTGTTATTGGCCTTACCTGGCTGTTGTCAAGCACTTAAATAAATGAATTGAATTGAATTATTTTATTTTCAGTTTCTTTTATCACGTAAATCTCATTGCTCTACTAATGCTTGTTGCTTGATTACAGCAGTTCTTAAACTTGAAAAAGTAGAAAAGTAATTAAGAAAACATTATATTTTCATATGCTATCTCACATTCATTCCTTTCAACAGCGTAATTGTTGCTGGTAGGAACATTAATTTAAATTCGAATTGTAACAGCCTTTTTAGATTTAAACAGTACACCTGAGAAAAAGCAGGAAAAGGCTTAAACATTTTCGCCTGCTCTGCACTGTAGACTTTCATCATTACAATATTAACGGTGCAGGTTCGTTTGAAAGCAAATACAGAAAAATACACAAAGGAAACCGCTGAAGTAAAAGTTCAATTAAGAGAATAACACACAAAAGTTTACTTTACAATTAACTTCACTCGATTTGAAACATATATAATAAACCCTGCAGTCTGAAGGTTTATAAAGTGAAGCCATGAGAGGCAGAAGAAGTTCTTAAATTCAGAGGATTCAATGAATATAAAAGAGTTTCGCGAAAGGTTTTGAAAATGAAATACAGTTTACCTGAATCTAGAACGGACCATAACTGGATCTAAAGAATAAACTGAAGTGTCTGCAAAACAAACTTCCGAGGAAAGAAGCAGAATACGTTTGAAACTATGAATTATAAAAGCAAAATTATATCTAGACACTCCCTTATACAGAACCAACTTGACATTCATTACTTCTCTGAATTTTTAGGATCAGAGATAAAGAAATGATTGCAGAGGAGAACCCAACCTAACCTAAACAGCGAAACAGCTACAGTGCTACGATTGGTTCTGTACTGTGTTTGTTACGGGTCTAATCGGTTAATCTTACGGGCTCGACTGTCTGTTCGAGCATAATTCTACTCTAAACGAAACATGATTTACCCCAAAACAAATAATCGTATGGCAATATAGGCCTACGTTCACCCGTAAACATTTTGTACTTAAATAACAATGATAACAAAATTTTGAAAGACACTGAACGTGTGTTGCCCTGAAAAGTCACCCGTATGTCCACCGTTGTTACATTTTCTTGGAAAATGCACATCAAGCTGAAGTTATGTCATCATTCTGGTACTTGTAGGTGTACACATGTAAAAACTCTTACGATTCAAATATACGCGAATATAATCAGACGATAGGCCCAGTCAGTGCTGAATTTAAGGGAGTGGGGAATACATATAGGTTTATTAACCTAAATACTGAATAACCTTAAATACGCGTTTCGTAAATTTCCCAGTCCATAAATTGAATAAAATTGCCAAAATTGAACTTCATCAAAAACTCCTTCAGTACCTATTTGTTCTACCCTCTCATTTTGAGCTCGGTAACATTCTTTATCTTCATTTTACGCTTCTTTAGGCCACATCTGTTCTTTATATTGATCTTATTTCATCGTTTTGTCTTGTAAAAAAAACCCTTGTTCAGTCATTTCCTTCTTTATTAACTCACATCTGCAGTCAATTCACTGCTTCTTCTGTCTTTCTCGTCAAAGAACGTTACAAAATTTATCTTGGAGAGGAATAAAGGAAGCAAAGAAACAAACTTATCCTTAGCATCAGATTAACGTTCACCTCTTCGGCAGTCAGTTAATGAAAGAGACTGTGCTGAGAACCATTATGAAGACACAAATAATCCGGCAAAGTAGGTTCAACATTTACAATAAAACAGACTGACAAGAACGGAATTACTTGAACCACTAGCAACACTGTCTCAATTTTCTATCGTGGTATCCATGTTTGTGATGGGTTGGTCTTGTAGATAGTTTCATGCAGGTAGTATATGTGGAACGTTATCACCTCCACGTGTACTCAAAGTACGTGAAAATTTTATTTCTACAGTTCTAAAGCCACATTATGACTATAAACATATTTGCATTCTCTATCTAGATGTAGTTGGATCAATTTTCCTACAGGGAACAACATGTAAACTACGTTATTCATGCGTGGTGGCTTGTCGAATTTCCTCATGCAAGAGATAACATGACATTTTGAAGTAATATTCCCGGACAACTGCAGGAAGTTAGAAGCACAGCTTGTTTCTCTACGCGCATGTACATTGTTAACGAACATAATGCAGGAAGGCTGTTGTCCATAATTCTATGTTTACATCTAAATAACCCTAATCATAGCAGGCCTACACCGGTTACTGACTAACTATAATGATATTCTGATTAACTATTCATTTATGGTGCGCTGTTTCATTACTCGAAGAATATTGGCGCTATCCAATTACAGAGCTTAAACATCGGCCTTTAGATCTGCCTGTTCACATGAATCCACTGCCACGACCTCTGAATATATTCATATTCTGAGTTATTTTAATATTACACGGGCACTAAAGGAATTTACTTCGAGGCACAGTTCATAAGCACCTTTTAATTTACATTACCTGAATATAATAACATTCTAAATAAAACATAATAATGTTGCTTGTTTCAGATAACTGCAATAGTTTTAGTAAGAATTTAGTAAATGTTATTCATCGCCCTGATGACGGAGGCAGCATGGACCTCTGAAACGTTGGTAGACATCTACCAGACTACACGAAGCAACACACCAGAAGATAGCAATTTTTTAGACTCACCGCCGTGAAAACCTTAAATTCTACTTAGTAAATGTTTATAGATTATTTTCGAATCATTTATTGCGCAGGTACAATACAGAATGCAGTAAGAAAAGTTCTGTTCAATTTAAAGTGTTCCTTACTCCAACAAAAAGTCAATATAAATTCGGAAGTTCGCACTTTCGCGAGTAAATGAGAAGTTGTGCAAGAATACTGCAGGACAGCCACTGAGGGCCACCAGATGAAAGAAGGCCCTTTCCCGCCTCATCGCATGTAATTGAAAGCAGGGAGTTAAATTACACTTGGTGGTCTCAAGAATCAACTTGATGACCGTAATCTCGTAACCTCATTGTGTTTTTTCTCCTTCGTTACACACGCTAAGGATTTTCTATATATCTTCTTTGCCTTCTCTTTTTAGGTCTCGTCTGTAATCGCCAACTCTATCCTTGTTATCCTCTGTCTTCATGGTCGTATTTTCATTTGCTTGTCCTTTGAAAGTCGACTCTATATACCCACTTTAGCCCAACTCTTAGTTGTCCCTTCTGTTGCATTGCTAAAACGTTAAACCCTTTTCAGAGCGTGTAACTGTCAATCACTGGAGACGTTCCATTCCTGGACCATTCTGTCTGTCTTGAGCACCTGCTACTTGAAAGGAGAGTGTTTAATAAGCAGCCTCCAGCCTTCCTCATACTGGCCACTGGTCACTTGATATAAGTATATAGTATTGAGCGTATGTTAACTTCCTGGTCACGAATTAAGAGCGCTCTTCATTTCTTCATTGTTATTTATGTACTGATCCCTACAAGGGGAAGCGGTTACACAGACTGGTAACTTACGACGTACCAACAGAACTTCGCTCCGACTGTCTATAAGTCTCTACCTACTACAACAACGTTTCCGACAGCAACCACAATTCCAACATACAAAGTTATTCAGATTTTTGGTGTTTTGTAGTTGTGAAACGTAAACGGGAAGAGTCTACTTTCGATATCAAGGAACAGATGACAGAACAATATTAAAACGGATTTTAAAGATACGACGATCTGAACTAAATTAATTTGGTTCAAGGACTAGAGGACGGCTGTTGTGAACAGGATAATGAACCTTCAGATTTCATAAAGGGGTGGGAATTTTTTCACCAGCTGAGCGACTACTACCTTCTGAAAATACGAGCGGCAAGAATGAGTAAATGTAATATCTGAAAGAAATGCCACAGTTTTAAGAAAATTGCAGTGGGTGGATGCTATGTTGGCATTTACCAACCTCGTCTTAATTATTAAATATGTAGTAATTTCTAGGGTTTGTCGGTTTTTAAAAACCGGTGTTTTGGATAAATCTGTAAAATTCGAAAACCGGTTTCAGATACTAGAATTAATATGGAAAAATTAGTTAATTAATTAATTAAAAACGTTAATATATTGACTTAAAATCGCCTCGGGCACAAGCATATTGTAATAAAACTAATTTTCATGAATCAGGCGAATGTTTGACATGCAAATCCATAAATGCATTCTATTTTTAGTTTCGTGAAAAAGAGCAGCTTAGAACAAACTATAGCAAAACTTGCTTAAAATAAGTATATATATATTTTTAATGTTTTAACAATATTTTGTTTATGTTTTTTGTAAAAATTCGAAATCCGGTTTGATCGGTTTTTAGAAAAACTGGAACTCGAAAAAAGGTTTTTTCAAAAGTCGGTTTTTGTATAAACCATAGTCACGACGTGACCGCAGGTCACATTTAGTAACGCTAGATCACGCTTGAGCAAACGTAATCACTCAGTCATGTTTCGGCAAGCTTACGTCATGCTAGGTACAGTACGGTTAATTTTCGCTAAATTCCAATACGTTTGATGAAGTAACAACAAGTTAGGTTAGGATGGGTAGGCTGACGTTAGGTTAGGTTAAGTACGGTTAACTTATGTTAGGTCAGATTAACTTAGGTTATTTTAAGTTTTGTTAGCTTTGGGTGATGTATTTTGTTAAGTTAGGTAATGTTTTGAAAATTGTTGTGATGTTTCGACATTTATGCCCACAATTCGTAACGCCGTTACAGTACGACACTAGTCACTCTTTGTCACGCATTGTCACGCTTTGTCACGCATTGTATATATTTCTCATCTTTCGACTCTTCTGGCCACATTTCCTCACGCCTAGTCACGCTTTGTCGTGCTTAGTGACGTTTGCTCACGCTTTGTAAGTCTTCGTCACAATTCGAAACTTATGGTGATCCCTTGTACCTACGTGAAATCAGGTCACGCATAGTCACACTATGTCCCGCTTGAGCACGCGTGATCACCATGTCACGTTCCGGGACGTTTACCTTATACTACGTATGGTTCGGATATTTTAGGCTACATTGCAATAAGTTAGAAGAAGTAACTAGTGGTTAGGTTAGGTTAGGTTAGGGTAGGTTAGGTTAGGTTAGGTTAGATTAGGTTAGGTTAGGTTAGGGTAGGTTAGGTTAGGTTAGGTTAGATTAGGTTAGGTTAGGTTAGGGTAGGTTAGGTTAGGTTAGGTTAGTGGATTTTGTTACGTTCGGTAATGTTTTGAAAATTTCTGTGACGATTTGACACTTATGAAGACAATTCGTCACGCCGGACAGTACGTCACCACTAGTCACGCTTTATCACGCATGGTCACGCTTAATTTTAACTCTTCATCTTTCGACTTTTCTGGCCACATCTCGTCACGCCTTTACAGTAAATCACGCCTAGTCACGCTTCATCACGCTTTCTCACGCTTAGTCACGTTTGATCACGCTTTCTAAATCTTCGCAATAAATCGACACTTATGGTGGTCCCTTGTCACGACGTGAGGGCAAATCACGCATTGTCACGCTATGTCACTCTTGAGCACGCGTGATCACCATGTTACGTTCCGGCACGTCTACCTTAAACTACATACGCCTCGCATATTTTCGGCTACATTGCAATAAGTTAGAATAAGTAACTAGTGGTTAGGTTGGCATGTGTTGGGTTACGTTAACTTAGGTTAGGTTGGGTTGGGTTAGGTTAGGTTAGGTAAGGTTAGGTCAGGTTTGTGTATTTTGTTACGTTCGGTAATGTTTTGAAAATTTCTGTGACGATTCTACACTTATTGCCACAATTCGTCACGCCGTAACAGTACGTCACGACTAGTCACGCTTTATCACGCATGGTCACGCTTACTTTTAACTCTTCATCTTTCGACTCTTCTGGCCACATCTCGTCACGCCTTTACAGTAAATCACGCTTCATCACGCTTTGTCACGTTTAGTCACGATTCATCACGCTTTGTAAATCTTCGTCATAAATCGACACTTATGGTGATCCCTTGTCATGACGTGAGCGCAAATCACGCATTGTCACGCTATGTCACGCTTGAGCATGCGTGATCACCATGTCACGTTCCGGCAAGTCTACCTTATACTACGTACGGCTCGGATATTTTCGGCTACATTGCAATAAGTTAGAAGAAGTAACTAGTGGTTAGGTTGGCATGTGTTGGGTTACGTTAACTTAGGTTAGGTTGGGTTAGGTTAGATTAGGTTAGATTAGATTAGGTTAGGTTAGTTTATTTTGTTACGTTCGGTAATGTTTTGAAAAGTTCTGTGACGATTCGACACTTATGGCCACAATTCGTCACGCCGAACAGTACGTCACGACTAGTCACGCTTTATCACGCTTTGTCAAGCATGGTCACGCTTAATTATAACTCTTCATCTTTCGACTCTTCTGGCCACATCTTGTCACGCCTTTACAATAAATCACGCATAGTCACGCTTTGTCACGCTTAGTCACGTTTGATCACGCTTTCTAAATCTTCGTCATAAATCGACACTTATGGTGATCCCTTGTCACGACGTGAGCGCAAATCACGCATTGTCACGCTATGTCACGCTTGAGCACGCGTTATCACCATGTCACGTTCTGGCACGTCTACCTTATACTACGTACACCACGGATATTTTTGGCTACATTGCAGTGAGTTAGAAGAAGTAACTAGTGGTTAGGTTGGCATGTGTTGGGTTGCGTTAGCTTAGGTTAGGTTAGGTTAGGTTACGTTAGTGTATTTTGTTACGTACGGTAATGTTTTGAAATTTTTTGTGACGATTCGACATTTATGGCCACAATTCGTCTCGCCGTTAAAGTACGTCACGCCTTGTCACGCTTTCTCACGCTTGGTCACGCATGGCCACGCTTCGTAAATATTCTTCATATTTCGACTTTTCTGGCCGCATGTCTTCACGCCTTTACAGTAAATCACGCCTAGTCACGCTTCATCACGCTGTCACGCTTAGTCACATTTGCTCACGTTTTGTAGATCTTCGTCACAATTCGACACTTAGGGTGATCCATTGTCAAGACTAGGGTTTGTATGTTTTTAAAAACCGGGTTTAAAAACCGGTTTTTTGGATAAATTTGTAAAATTCGAAAACCGGTTTTTAACATTTAAAAGACCTGTTTTAGATACTGGAATTAATATGGAAAAATTAGTTAATTCATTAATGAAAAACGTTAATATTTTGACTTGAAATCGCCTCGGGCAAAAGCATATTGTAGTTAAACTAATCTTCATGAGTCAGGCGAATGTTTGACATGCAAATCCATAAACGTATTCTATTTTTAATTTCGTGAAAACAGCAGTTTAGAAGAAATTACAGCAAAACTTGCTGCTATGGATGGATTATCCATTAATAGCATTACAAAAAGCTCGTTCATACGAGAGTCTTTGCAACAACGGGGATATTCATTACCAAATAACAACTCTCGAGTAACGGATCTCATTCATGCGTTTTATGACAATGCCAAACGTGAAATTATAAATGAATTGGATTGTATTAAGAAGAATGGGAAATAAAATTTCTATAACTTTAGATGAGTGGAGTAGCAAAAGAAATCACAGATATTTGAATATCAACGTGCACCATTTTGCGGAAGGTTTTAATTTGGGCTTAGTTCCAATAGCTAGTTCCTGTGATGCTAAGAAAACATTAGAATTAGTTTCTGAGAGGCTACAGATTTTTAACTTGGATCTAGCAAACGAGAGTTTATAATTTATATTTTGTACGGATTTTAGTTATTTTAGTTTTTATTTGGTTTTGTATAGAGTATATTTTATTTTGTTATATTTTTGTAGTTCCATAAATATTAAATAAACCGAAAAAAATTAAAATAAGTATAAATATTTTTTAAATGTTTTAACTATTTTTTTGTAAAAATTCGAAAACCGGTTTTTTCAAAAGTCGGTTTTTGTATAAACCCTAGTAATTTCATTAGGGGTCCGCAGTGGCCGCGCGGTCTGAGGCGTGGGTCTTGTGCCGCTTGGTCGCTGGGACCGCGGGTTCGAATCCCACTCAAGTCATGGATGTTTGTCTGCATTTATCTGTGTCGTGCTGTCCTGTGTACGGGTAGAGGCCTTGCGACGGGCTGATCCCTCGTCCAAGGAGTCCTACCGAATGTCTATAGATCAAGTCAACGAATAGTTGGGACCGGCAGTGCTCAGGCACTTGAAGAACGGGTCGTTCCCAGTATCCAGTATCCAGGAAATATCATTCCTACATGGACCATGAAGACCCTATCATAAAGGCAGCGTGTAATTGAGGCCAGGGTGGATTACAGCATGTTTGATAGGATTTGAGAACATGTTCCACTACAACCAAAACGCTTTTACATTAACCCTCGCTCTCATTTGGGCAGCTCTAGTTTCCAACCTTTACTTATTGCTTCTCCAACAGCACAGGTGGAATTTAGAGACCAGCTTAATGACGTTCACCTTCAGAGCATTGTAGTCTCACGTCTCCTTTAACAACAAACTTCCCGATAAACGCATATACAAGGCTTCTGTGCCTCGATGCTTCACAAGAGGCCCCAAGAGGAAATGCCTGATCTTACTGCAGTCAACCTGCCCACCGCAGTGTTGAGAGTTATTTATGTTATGGCAAAAGGAAAATGTTCACAATACAGTAAGAGACAACGTTACCAAAACCAACCCCGTGGCTTAAGTAGAATACAAATTCCAGGCAGAAGAGCTCAACATATAAAGCAAAAGTGTAACGTTAATTGCTGAACGCAAGCCTGCTGGTAAGGGCGGTTTGACGTTTACCGGACCGACCATTTGTCGAAACTGCTATTATCTCTGAAGAGGGAAACGGCACGAGATCAATGACTTGGCGATGTGGTTGCTAAGGGGAGGAAGACAAAAGACGAAAGTGTGATAAAACGGGCACAAAGGAAGAGACGGGGAAAGGACGAAGGTTAGATGGAAGACAAATCGATCGTCGGGTAATGTATATGGTCCTGCGCTTTTTAAAACTGTTTCACTTGAAGATGTTTTAATGTCAGTACTTCAAACCATTATTTGAACCGCTGACTAATTATAATTAGTTCAGGGATTCAGTGTGAGCAACAGCGACTAATGATAGATAAGATTAATAACATAATGCATAGAGCAAGTCTGCGAATAATAACTAGCTCCATGTAAGAGAATACTTCTTCAGAAGCTAAAAGAAACTCATTGATTGGACAAGAAATTCCTCCACACCTCGTCCCTGTATCTAAACCGAAGGCACTACTGACTTCGAGGCAGCCAGCTAGTGGACATTATTCTGAGACAAGTGAATCCAGTCCATATCGTGAAGCACCTTTAAGATCTAATCTAATATTATTATTCCATCTACGCAGAGAAACTTCATGGAACTTGTTTTATCATTCTCACGGATGTTCAATGTTGGGAGGTACACCGATATATCATACATGACAATTGCGCATGTGCGTCACTAAACGTACTGATGCTGTCATCACGCCATAAACATTAATGCAATTTTTTGAAATATTTCATGAAAATATTTTTATAGTCTTCACTAGACAGGCAAATACAAGCACGAATCTTTACTTTACGTAGTCGAAAATACTAACGCGACCGACGCTCGAGTTCGTCAGGCGTGCCGATGACGATCCACTTAGAGTGTACGTTCGTATTGTAATGTGAATTATAAAGATTGATGATCTGAATCTTCCACGGCGACTAATATAATGAATTCTTCTCGGGCTACCAGCCATATCAGGTGATTGAAGGCGAAAACCCCAAAGTTTCAACGTTTCCAGCATGAGGTTTACAAAAACACCTTGAAACAGTAATATAAAAAAATATATTAATTTTCCTATCTGTCTGTAATGGAGTTTCGAGAAAAGTCTTCTACCATGGGATTCTTTTATAATTATTCCAATACGGAATGCATCCGCCACAGACGGATGTTTTCTGGAGCCAGTTCCATTGGTGAACTCGCTTTCGAGTCTCCCGCTGTGGTTTTCTTTTACGAGTAGTCGAAACACGTGAGGTGGTTAGTTTCTCCATTCCGCAGTCAGACATTTCCTACAGCAAGCGTCATTTGGCTCGCTCTCTTTTCACTCATCTTCTGGAACTTTTCCGGCTTTTTTTCAACAAAAAAAATCGCATTAACACAGCAGCAGGGCAGAGTTTAGTAGTTCAGCCTAGAGCCTGTACATCGTATTTAATTACCGAGAGCGATATCACTGCCTTTGTGCAGACGATGTTGGAAACATATTTCTGGCTTCGGTGTTACGTCTGCGTAACTGACCATATTTTTGTGAGCTCGCTCTTGGTTTTAAAGTATAGTTACTGTAAAATTAAAGTACATCCCGATACTAAAACAAAAACTACAAAACTTGTGTAACTTATGTCTGATGTGATAAAACCAAAGTCGATTGCAGTGACTGCGTGGCCTAGGGCGAGTGTCTGCTTGGACATTGAGAACGTCGGACTTCTTTCTGTGTTCTGGTGTCTGCAGGCGGAAGCCTCCTGTCAAATGTCGAAAAATGTTTTCTAAACGTCACTGACTTCAGGCGGTCTAGGTTTTTCAAGATCTGTACAACCATGAATAATGAAAGGAGTGGTTGCCCCTTTCCAAATTAAGGGGCGCAAGACCTATACATATATGTATATGTGTGTGTGTGAAAGAGAAAAAAACAAATATAGGTTTGATATTTGCGGAACTGAATATCTAATATATTTCATGGTAAACATGATAATAAAAATAAATGACAAGCAAACAAATTTGTAGCCGTGATCAGCATATCCTAATAAACGGGCCTCTCGTGATGCAAGTTTTAACGCCGCTAATACTCGGCAGTACTTACCCTTTCGACCTCTCCAACATCGTTTTCAATATAATCTTCCCATTTACATCTCCGTCTTCTTTACCAAAATGTTCAAATCAGAATTTTGTAATCTGTTCTTTGTCTCTTTTTTTTCCTTCCTACAAATGACATTGAGCATCCGAGTTTACTTGTGTTATTTTATTCTCAATTTTTATTGCTCAACGCAGATCACAGACACAAGCGTGTTTTTGTTTTTTTGTTTCCTCCTGCAGTTCAAAGGCTGTGAGCTCGACATGAGTGCACCTGCTACTGGGAGAACCCAAGTGAGCATTGCGTTATTGCAGATTTCAAACAATGACTTGCCTCAATACAGATTACTGCACCGTTGAACAATGCATCAAACCATTTTGTGGGAGATAGAAACATCTGTTTAATGGCACTATGTGGGCTGTGGCTGCTACCAGCTACTGCGCCCTCGATTAGGGCTAATGGCGTCGTCATTAAGCAGAGTGAGGAGCAAGCCGACCCAACACTCGATTCACGACGAAGGCAGGCAAACCGACGGCTTCACAGTCAAGTGACGTCAGTATCAAGGCTGGGCAATTTGTTGCCCTGAGCTAGAAGCCGAGCAACCGGCTGACTGACTACCGGACAAATTTTGTGATCACGTGATCTGAAAATTCAATTATATAAATCCGCAATCTAATCCAATCCCAAGACAGGTCAATCAAGCATCTGACGTTTTCAAGACGATGTGAAAATATGCGGTCTTCTGGGTTGCTGTGCCCTGTAGCATCTAGGCGTATTTTTCTCCGAAACGTTGGCACACAACTACATTTCAACCTAGTTCTCATTCTCGTAAGAATCTAACGTAGATTTTAACACTAATCTCACAACAGCACCTTCGTTTTGGATGTGGTAAACTTCTCCTCAAGAAATTCTGTTCGTATTTCTGGTTTTCATGTCTTTCTGTTCGCATTAAAATTTGTTTTCTAGTTGAATGGATCTCTCTGAAATATGATATTGAGAAGTTGTACTAAAATGTTACAACACATTTAGATTTTTATTAGAATTTGATAACTGACAATGTACATGAGTGCATGGGCTTCTGCGCGTCGAATTGGTGGGTGGAGAATCCCAGCCACAAAGAAAGATCTCCATGAGGGCCTAATCAACCAACCAGACAGAAGCCAAACACCCAACTCACGTACAATTGACTCCAGACAACTTTGATTTTGCTTGCGCAATTCGCAATGTTCAAGACTGCAACTGTAGCTAACGCGCCTGAATTGTTGCGTTGTGCGTACCTTCCAAACTTGTTCAAACATCGGTACCTGTGGCCAAGTTATATTTAAATGTATATTCATAATACTGTCTAGCTACGTTCAATAATATTAATTCTTCGACTAAAAATATGCAGAGAATTTTAATACAGTAAAATCTTGCTAGCCGTGACCTCGTAAGTTCGGATGTTCCTTTAATCCGTTCAGCTTGTGATCTCTCCTCGAAACATTCAACTGTATTACCGAAAACGTCTTTAATGGATTCTCATTCAAATCCTGCGCCTAGCGAAAGTTCTAGAACAGTCTATTCTTTCTCGGCTCTGCTTACAATCCTAAATCTGCATCCGATGTCAGTAGAACAGCATTTCCCCTGAATTACCTTGAATCGTGACTCTGATAAATTGGAAATTAATATTTAAAAAATATTTCAAACAAATTTTAATGTTTACATTATTATGTACGTTTGTGTCGCTGTTACGGATTGTCGTCATTCCCCTTATTTTCATAGTCGAACGTTGAGAGAAGTTTCTCCACTGGGTAACATCGAATACTGTGAAGTGCTATGTTTATCTGAGTTCTTTACATCACTGGAGGATAGTGTCCTGCAATTCGGTTGAGTTCCGATAGAAGTTAAGGTAAATTTTTAACTTCTTTCGATGTCAACAACGTTGCGTTAATAATTTATTTAAAAATCGGAAATATCAAGTTAAAAAAAATCACTGACACTGGACGAAGACGAAAACTCTTTAATTTAGTGTTGGTGGAATTAAATTAATTACTCTAACATATTTTTAATTCGTGCCATAGCTCAGGCGGCTAAACATTGGCTTACCAACACGAAGATCAATATTCAATCCCTAGTGACATAAATACAATTCATAGTAGGGAAAAGAGTTTTCTTCTGCTGCGAGTCAGCATTCTACCACATTTCACATTCATCTACTGATATCTCCGCTCCACAGGATGTCCGATAACCCTGACCATGTAGCAGTTAGGGGTTTCATCTCTGACCGAGTATTTGGCTGGTAGCGGAATAAAGATAATTAATACATTTTAAAACATAATTTTGTTTAAATATGGGCCAATTTCCCCTTCAAAGGACCTTGTCCGTACCTTAAGGATTTATTAGTTTATAATTCATTTTGAGTCAGAAGAATTCGAGAGAGTTACACAAGCACACAAAGCCAAAGATTCATTTAACTTCACACCGTCATAAATATTGACGTTATCAGTGAATATTACTGCTAGGTCGTTGAAGAAACAGTGCTACTTAAAATACAGCACGATATAACCGAATATCTTCGTCATCGAGTGAAATTCAGGGCGCTTACGTCATTGGAATTCGTTTTATTCTTCAGGAGAGATCCCTCCCTTCCTCTGTAAACTCAGTCAATCACCCTGATGGATGTGCACCCAATACCTTGACAGGAAGAAGTTTGGTATCGGCAACCAAACAAGAAAATGAGAAGGCAGAACGCGAAACATGGAACCATTAATTATGCGTCCCTTACCATTCGCCTGCTTCAATGATTAATTGCGTACAGGACTACTAATTTTTTGAGAGTCAATCATGTCAGACTAATACTACCACTACTACTGCCACTACTACTACTACCATCTCCACCACCGCCGCCACTACCAGCAGCAACAGAACGATTTAGCATTTCACTTCTTCCTCTTGTACGGATTAAGTGTGTTCCGATTCAGAATTAATTCTGAAACTATATTTTCTTTCTGGTGCTCAGCGGAGAGGTGGGAATTTGTAAAAATAGTATTCATCACCCTGATGACGGAGGCAGTATGACCTCTGAAACGTTGGTAAACATCGACCAGACTACACAGCGCAACAATCCAGAAGACGGAAATCTTCATACTCACCGCTGTGAGAACCTCAAGTCTTACATAGTAATTAACCTTTGTGTTCAAGAAGAGGCGGCAAATTTCTTAACCAGACGAGCAACTATTAGCTTCTCAGAACAAACTTTACGAAATTTGGACCATGGACCTAAGTAGTTCTGTAATTATCACCAAAGAACTTGGAAACTTTACTTAATTCGAAAGCAATGCCCGGACTTCATTCGTCATCTAATGTCACTTGGTGAAGAATCGTACGCTGAGATAACTCGCTTCTGGCAACAATCTCGATAGGGACCGGAGGCTTTTTACGCTTCTCGTCGGCACCTTAAAATAACTGCTAGAACAGTATGTATGTGCTCTGAAGCAATTCGTCTTTAAGCGTATGAAATACGTTCGCCTGCTGAGTAAATATCAGGCAAAAAACGGAATAAGCAACATGAAAGCATCCGTAGCCTGTGATATACTGGACATTTACGCCGTGCAGTTAGGAAAGTGGTTACCTATATATGAACCTGGTGACCTGAAGATAGAGGCGGGACGTTCATTTAAATCAACGGTAACCGCCTGTATGGCCAAAAGTTGTCAACCCAGAAGATCACAATATTACGTTCACCTCAGCAACAACCTCAAATCTAGCACAAATACACGTTAGTATAAAATGTCGTTACACACGTGTGTAGAAAGACACACGTATTGCCCGCCAGAAAGGAGAATGAAAAACGCAGAAGCGTAATAAACATGGTGTGTTCAAAGCGTTCCGGCTAGTCCCCGATGCAATATTTGCAGAAGTGCCACTGTTTCCGACAGTCAATTCATGTTTACTTGTACAATTTATAATGTACATATTTACGGCATACAAATCGTGACCGCGTTCCCCAGCGACACTGTTTCAAGTGGCAATCCTGCATCAAGAGGTTAGGAAACGTCACGCCTATTGTCTCAGGAATGATTTGGCAATATTTACCGCGTCTTGATCTCCGCATCAGTGAATCTAATTTCAACAAGACAGTGTGTTCTAAAGGTTCAGTGTTGGATTCTTTCTCAGATACAAACTGGAGCTGAGTTACCCATTACCACGACAACGCCCAGCATATTAAGGTAATTAAAAATCGACTAAAAATATGCAGAGAATTTTAATACAGTAAAATCTTGCTAGCCGTGACCTCGTAAGTTCGGATGTTCCTTTAATCCGTTCAGCTTGTGATCTCTCCTCGAAACATTCAACTGTATTACCGAAAACGTCTTTAATGGATTCTCATTCAAATCCTGCGCCTAGCGAAAGTTCTAGAACAGTCTATTCTTTCTCGGCTCTGCTTACAATCCTAAATCTGCATCCGATGTCAGTAGAACAGCATTTCCCCTGAATTACCTTGAATCGTGACTCTGATAAATTGGAAATTAATATTTAAAAAATATTTCAAACAAATTTTAATGTTTACATTATTATGTACGTTTGTGTCGCTGTTACGGATTGTCGTCATTCCCCTTATTTTCATAGTCGAACGTTGAGAGAAGTTTCTCCACTGGGTAACATCGAATACTGTGAAGTGCTATGTTTATCTGAGTTCTTTACATCACTGGAGGATAGTGTCCTGCAATTCGGTTGAGTTCCGATAGAAGTTAAGGTAAATTTTTAACTTCTTTCGATGTCAACAACGTTGCGTTAATAATTTATTTAAAAATCGGAAATATCAAGTTAAAAAAAATCACTGACACTGGACGAAGACGAAAACTCTTTAATTTAGTGTTGGTGGAATTAAATTAATTACTCTAACATATTTTTAATTCGTGCCATAGCTCAGGCGGCTAAACATTGGCTTACCAACACGAAGATCAATATTCAATCCCTAGTGACATAAATACAATTCATAGTAGGGAAAAGAGTTTTCTTCTGCTGCGAGTCAGCATTCTACCACATTTCACATTCATCTACTGATATCTCCGCTCCACAGGATGTCCGATAACCCTGACCATGTAGCAGTTAGGGGTTTCATCTCTGACCGAGTATTTGGCTGGTAGCGGAATAAAGATAATTAATACATTTTAAAACATAATTTTGTTTAAATATGGGCCAATTTCCCCTTCAAAGGACCTTGTCCGTACCTTAAGGATTTATTAGTTTATAATTCATTTTGAGTCAGAAGAATTCGAGAGAGTTACACAAGCACACAAAGCCAAAGATTCATTTAACTTCACACCGTCATAAATATTGACGTTATCAGTGAATATTACTGCTAGGTCGTTGAAGAAACAGTGCTACTTAAAATACAGCACGATATAACCGAATATCTTCGTCATCGAGTGAAATTCAGGGCGCTTACGTCATTGGAATTCGTTTTATTCTTCAGGAGAGATCCCTCCCTTCCTCTGTAAACTCAGTCAATCACCCTGATGGATGTGCACCCAATACCTTGACAGGAAGAAGTTTGGTATCGGCAACCAAACAAGAAAATGAGAAGGCAGAACGCGAAACATGGAACCATTAATTATGCGTCCCTTACCATTCGCCTGCTTCAATGATTAATTGCGTACAGGACTACTAATTTTTTGAGAGTCAATCATGTCAGACTAATACTACCACTACTACTGCCACTACTACTACTACCATCTCCACCACCGCCGCCACTACCAGCAGCAACAGAACGATTTAGCATTTCACTTCTTCCTCTTGTACGGATTAAGTGTGTTCCGATTCAGAATTAATTCTGAAACTATATTTTCTTTCTGGTGCTCAGCGGAGAGGTGGGAATTTGTAAAAATAGTATTCATCACCCTGATGACGGAGGCAGTATGACCTCTGAAACGTTGGTAAACATCGACCAGACTACACAGCGCAACAATCCAGAAGACGGAAATCTTCATACTCACCGCTGTGAGAACCTCAAGTCTTACATAGTAATTAACCTTTGTGTTCAAGAAGAGGCGGCAAATTTCTTAACCAGACGAGCAACTATTAGCTTCTCAGAACAAACTTTACGAAATTTGGACCATGGACCTAAGTAGTTCTGTAATTATCACCAAAGAACTTGGAAACTTTACTTAATTCGAAAGCAATGCCCGGACTTCATTCGTCATCTAATGTCACTTGGTGAAGAATCGTACGCTGAGATAACTCGCTTCTGGCAACAATCTCGATAGGGACCGGAGGCTTTTTACGCTTCTCGTCGGCACCTTAAAATAACTGCTAGAACAGTATGTATGTGCTCTGAAGCAATTCGTCTTTAAGCGTATGAAATACGTTCGCCTGCTGAGTAAATATCAGGCAAAAAACGGAATAAGCAACATGAAAGCATCCGTAGCCTGTGATATACTGGACATTTACGCCGTGCAGTTAGGAAAGTGGTTACCTATATATGAACCTGGTGACCTGAAGATAGAGGCGGGACGTTCATTTAAATCAACGGTAACCGCCTGTATGGCCAAAAGTTGTCAACCCAGAAGATCACAATATTACGTTCACCTCAGCAACAACCTCAAATCTAGCACAAATACACGTTAGTATAAAATGTCGTTACACACGTGTGTAGAAAGACACACGTATTGCCCGCCAGAAAGGAGAATGAAAAACGCAGAAGCGTAATAAACATGGTGTGTTCAAAGCGTTCCGGCTAGTCCCCGATGCAATATTTGCAGAAGTGCCACTGTTTCCGACAGTCAATTCATGTTTACTTGTACAATTTATAATGTACATATTTACGGCATACAAATCGTGACCGCGTTCCCCAGCGACACTGTTTCAAGTGGCAATCCTGCATCAAGAGGTTAGGAAACGTCACGCCTATTGTCTCAGGAATGATTTGGCAATATTTACCGCGTCTTGATCTCCGCATCAGTGAATCTAATTTCAACAAGACAGTGTGTTCTAAAGGTTCAGTGTTGGATTCTTTCTCAGATACAAACTGGAGCTGAGTTACCCATTACCACGACAACGCCCAGCATATTAAGGTAATTAAAAATAGAAGAATCAATAAAATCTTCTCGGGCAATCAGCCGCGTTAACTGGTTACCGTAATAAACCGACGTTTCGGGAGCCAACTCTGTCCCCATCTTAGGGTAGAGTTGGTTCCCGAAACGTCGGTTTACTACGGCAACCAGTTAAAGCGGCTGGTTGCCCGAGAAGATTTTATTGATTGAACTCGCCACGAAAGTCTCAAATCCTATAAAAATAGAGAACTTAAAACCAAAAGGAAAGGTCTACGTCGATTTATAAGGCATAACTCCGAGCTACTTTGTTGAAGTTACAAAGAATTAATTTCCGCTTGATTTTAACTGGCCTATACCATTAGCTTCATTATAAAATAAGGTGGTATATGAGTGTGTCTTAAATCCTAACAATGTTTCAATCAGATCATGGATTTTCAAGAAAGTGTTTATGAACATGTAACAAGAGATCATCATCCTACGATCGCGCGTCACGAATACTCAAATTGTGGTTGTGTAACCGCGTGCCTTGGGTATAACGCTAGCGCCACTACAAGGTTCTAGCAAAACATCCACAAATGTGTTATAGATGCTCGAGAAATATGTAGCTTCTAAAGTAACTTTTCTTCAGAACGTAAAATATCATCATGGCGGCCAAACCAACTCGACAGTTATTTGTTTTGGTCTGAAGGCAAAAACTAATCAAGAACTAAGGCTCGACATGTGAACTTTCAATGCTCAAAAGAGACTATTTTCTGCTACACGATGTGTACATTAGAGAAGACAACAAATAGAGTTCTTAAGTGTTTGAATTCTTGCCTATGAACGCATCGTAACTAAAAATCCTAATACTTTCAGAACTGAATGCCGTTTGCTTTAGACATTCAAGTAAAAATGGTATATCCTACAATAAGAATGAATGACATATACTTTAACGTTCAACTATCTGCTACAGTATAAATTTATCTCGTGTCAACATCCATATAATCACCAGCGGTACAATAGAAACATCATGACCTGCATTACGAACATTCTACTCCCAGTTTTCAGCCAATCTTAATAGTTGTTTCCATATTAATAAACTGTTTTACAAGCTTCAAGAACTCTTATTTCGATTAATAATTAGCTAATAGCTATTTTTCAACAGCATAAAATGTTTATTCTATTGCGACAGAAAGCTTTTACCATTTTATGGCCAATTTAAAGACATAAGACTTTATGCGCAGTTAGGCTCTGAACTTATAGACCTATAAAATTCACATTCAGAATAATGAACACTCTTGTTTACAGTTTATGATTGTTTAATACTATTTTGATACGTACAACCTTCCCATTAAATTCTATTGCTCTGATGGTGTAATATGCTATCAGGAACTCTAATTCCGTCTGCAGGCGTCTGTCTGTGGCAATGGTGATTAACCAAGAGATCGAGTTTCTTAATTAATTAGGTTTCCGTAAAATAAATTATGCTTCACGCAATGTTGCATTGTATATGACAAAATAATAAATTTCAACACAATTAAAATAAGAATAAGACAAGATATTAAATTTCCTTCTTCCTCTCTTTCTTTCTTTCTTTCTTTCTTTCTTTCTTCTACTTTCCTTGCATAAATAAGAACGAAAAGATCCCGAAACGTGGAGCCGACTTGGATGTTTGTGCGATGCAGGCCTGTGACACTTTAGAGCTAAGATCTGACAAGAAACAGAGAATAAAATTCTGACCAACACAGTTAAATGTTCAGGTCTGAAAGGGGTGAGTTCAAAAGACACAGCATATAAATCTACGTAAAGCTGTAAAACCGCTCTATTTCCAAACTGAAGTTAACTGGCAACGTAAAAACAAATTTATACGTGCAGGCTTTGCATAAGGCAGACTTATCACATGTTAAATTTTTACCAGAAAACTACGTAACATCGTGCACGTTTAAGGAATCCAGAACTGAATAAAACGTGCAGACAGAGGACAGTGTTCCTGCATAGTATACGTTCACGAATCACCTGCAATAATCTCATTTCCAGACATAGAAAGGAGGATAATATTAAAGTGGACATTTAAAAACAGCGTGGACTTTATTTAAGTGACTTTGGATAGAATCTAGTGGTGTTGTTCTTGTGAGTACTGTATCAACAATCGAATTACGCAGAATTCAGGAAATTTACTAAATAGCTAAGAGACTATTAGCTATCAAATATTCTCTTTCACAAAGCAGAACTCCCAAGCATGATAAAACATTGCATGGTTTCTCTAAATCGAAACGCTCTCCGTGACCACATTTCGAAACAACCTCCGAATAAATTATGTAGGCGGAAGAAAAAGAAATCTTGTCACACCTTGCATCAAAGCGCCACAGGACTTCAAAGAAACGTCTGCTTACTTTTCTCAAACTACAAAACGCACACAAAAGGTACTGACGTAAGAATACTGTTACAGGTACACGTAGCAGGAATACGAAATATCACATTAACTTCCCTTTATTGTTTGAGATACCAATTTCAATACAGAGATAAGTAACCTACAGACCTATACATAGGTCTACGTACCACAACCGGATGTAGAGATTCAATAGTTATCATTCTTGTTTCGTATCCAGAAAGCGTTCCTTGAAAACGAGATTGTTTAAACTATACCCTTCAACTTTATCATGCCTAAGCAACCGACGCTAAGAACCTCTGCAGAGGATCACCGACACAGAATTACATGCGAATTAACAACGTGTTATTCATAAACAGCCTAAAAGATTTGTGACACTCGATGTGCCGTAAAATGAATTCAGAACCGGTTAACACGTCAGATTCTTCGTATTCTGAAATTACGTCCAATGTCTGGAGCTCTCTGCTGTTTATTCAGTGAGGAAACAGTGTGTTTTTATTCTGCAGCATTAAAGTTTTCTTACAGAGACCCAAGGAGTCGGCTGGTCCAGCCCAGTGGGCGCCTGTCAAACTACCGGAACCAACAAATAAGCTTACTACTATAACAAGATGTTTATAATTCATATTATCCCGTATGCACTCAAGTAATAAAATAATATAAGCGGTACGATTTCAGGTTCTCACGGCGGCGATATGGAGATAACTGTTTTCTCGGTTTGGGCATCTTGTGGTGTAGTAGAATTAGACCAATGTTTCACAAGTACTTGCTGGGTCCATCATCAGGTCGACTCATCGCCAGTAAAACTTCTACTAGAATAAACGACGCAACAACCCAGACGACAGCCATTTTCTAAAACACAGGTTTTCTTGGTAATTTACAAATTGCGTAGCCGTTCCAAACATTTTCCGCTCTCACAAATATTTAACAAGTTGCTCTGGAGATGAGCGAATAGAATGCATTTGAAAAATGTTAATTATTTTTGTATGATCCTAATCAAAACTTGAGTGTGTCGACAAATTTAGTTGCCTAATAAAAATCAGTCAAGTGGTTCTCGAGACGTAAGTTGCGAACAGGCGGTCTGACTGACAGACAGACGTGGCGAAACTAACGAACATATATGTGGAGCGATTATTTACATAATAAATGAAACAATCATAAGAAATGCAGAGTTAAAGAAAATTAAAGACAAACAGACGAAACGTAAGAACGGAAGAAACAAATGAATAAAATAATTACTGAGAGGCGACATTGTGTGGCGCTGGAGAGGAGAGGTGTTCGTCACGAGAGGTGTGTGTGTGGACCGTAGACTTGAAAAAGGGTCACGACAGTGCCCCTTGTGTTACAGGTGTTTCTACAGATTCGCTCTCTTCTTTACTGTACTTTACATGCACATCACATGTCACTTCCAGTTTTCTTTGCCACCTGCCCCTTGCTTTCCCAGTCTCACTGCAACTACGTAACTTCTTCCTTGAAATGGCCCAGACATAAAAAGTTACCGATCGTATATTCTACCCAATGCAGTATTAAATCAAAGATCACAACTGAACGGAAATCGAACCAAGGTTCAAATGGATTCTCCCAGTTGCATAATAGCTCATTTAACGGCGCTGTAACAGCTACAGAGGTTGTGTAACATCAAATGAGAAATGTTATGATATGGTGACCTATAATTAATGTAAATGAGTCCTTATTTCACACTATTGTACCAGAAGTAAGCCGAGGAAAATAATTAAAAAATTTAAGTTACACAGTCTATGTTCAATTTACATAAATCTAGCTTTACACGTAATTCGATATGGAAGTAAACAATGCCATCAGGGGGAAAACTATGAAAATTCATGCCCATAGGCCTACACTGACCGAACATATGAAATTCGTTTAGCGGGAGGTCGGCCTGGTACTCGGAATCTGCATTACCTGAGTAACAATAAGCTTTATCGATACTTTCTCGACTCAGAGAAGCGACCAGAGACGACGAGATGGAACAGCCTGTGATACAATTGGCATTTTCTCTTCAACGTCGATTATTTTTATTATTTAGTGTTCTTCTGACGACAGGTCCATATGAACAGGATCATTCTATCCTTCTCTCGGACTGGGACCTGTTCATATACGTTCTTGGCAGATGATCCAGAAGTGGTTTGCCATTGCCTTCTTCTGTGTGTGAATGGAGTAATTGTTGGGATGCCACGGAGATACCGGGGAAGCCCCCGGAGGAAAACTCCGTGTTGCCTAGACCACGGCCTTGCCCAACACAAGTTACAAATTCGGGCACCGCCGGGAATCGAACCCGAGACCCCAGGATTACAAGGCCAGCGTTCTAACCGCTGGACCACCGTGGCGGTCCAACGTCGATTAAGAGATATAAAAGGGTCAGAGGAATAGAACAGGAACAGGAAAAATACGAGATAAAAGGAACAAGCATTTCCTGTTTATGATTCCGATATTCTTGTCTGAGTTTTTGGGGCTTGGCCAAAGACGAACACCTCTACTACCAAGCTAACAAACCATTCAACATTCTGAGCAGTCTTCTTTCTTGCAAAGTACCGTACTTTGTTTGCCGCTGTAGCTTTGCCAAACGGCCTTGGCCTCTTACAATCAGATGACGGCATATCTGCCCCTCAAGTAAACCATAAAATTCAGTCGGGCAATATTCTAAGATGAGATATCTTCGTTTCTTTCTTTCTTTCTTTCTTTCATACTTCACTCCAAACTTCTACGTCTATTTTCCTGCTTTTAGCTCAACTTTTCTATGTCACAAATCTCATTTTACCCGGCAGACTTCCCTCTTTCCTGTAAAAGAGTATACATTTTATACGAATTGGAAAATATATACCACTACCTCTCTCTGAAGCTATTTATCATCGGCAAAAGACAAATCATTTCTGGAGCCTGTTTCTTCTTATTTTTGAACTCAAGTTATAGGAAGAAATGCGAAAATGTAAAGCAGAGAATCGATTACAATATTCATTAATGGGATGGATTTCTTGAACATTGAAACAGAATGCCAGGTAGATAAAAAAAGTATAGAACATTTTATTCGGAAAACTTAACGAACTGATACCTTTTGTCTACCTAGGAGTTCGTAGGAGATAATATTAAAGCGGACATTTAAGGAATAAGAATTGGAACTGTATTCTGGATTCAACTGGCTTAGAATACAGTCCATCGGCGGGATCATATGGATATGATAATGAACAATCGAGTTCCTTAAAAACCATGGAATTTCCAGTTTTACTGTTCTCTACTAAATACTAAACTACTCAAACTACTCACGCTCTGCCCTTCCCTCAATACCATTCATGTCTACTCCCCTTTCATTATATGCCTTTTTTATTTTCCTTCATTATCACAGACTTTATTCTTATCTCTACTCTCTCTGTTGATCTTCCTACTTATCGCAAGTGTTTCTGTTTTTAAACAAAAATTTTTAAACCTCAAACCTAACTCTTAATATTACTCTTTAATTATTCTCTGAAAAGTAGTGTCACTAAAGTTATATATCAGAGCTTGAAAACACTACTGTTTAATTAAATTCAAAGCCAGCATGAAGCAAGGTTTGTTATTTAGCATAATAATTCGAAGCATAACTAAATATTTTCAACAAATCCTATTCTTGGATGTGGCTGTTAACAAAGCCAGTTCTGCGGATGGTCCACTTCCAGAGAGAAGCGTTACACCATGCTAGGAGCATTACACGGCACTGTGGCCAGATAGAAACACCCGCTGCACCCAGTCGCATGCCAACAAAGCAGTGCACAGTGGAGCGAACAAAGAGTCCATAGACATGATTGAGCAGGAACAAAGCCCCACAAACATTTATGAGTACACAAAACATAATTTTTGTTCGGTTTAGTGTTTGTTGATTGCAATGCAGGAATGACAGTTTATGCAAGCGGAACCATTAACTGATGTTGAACTACGTAATGGTGAATAAGCACGAGGTATTAGTTTCGTGTGTACCAGTGACTCTTCACATTATCCCTAAATTTCTGCATCTGTGTGTGGTCTGCGTTTTGTCCAGGACATAAAATAACTGCATGCAACAATAACCTTGTTCTGAATCCAACTTCATCAGTTAGTAAATAAATTCACCGCCTTCCATCGAATCCGAAGGCGCATTAACGTGTTCAATAGAGCCCGCCACAAGTCCCTATGCTGTAGCAAGTGAATCTAGTACACAAGTTCATAAATTGAGATCTGATTTACTAGAGAGGGCGAAACAAACGTCAAAACGAACCTGCAAGAAAACAGGAAGAGGAGTGAGAAGTGATTAAAATCCCTATACACGTACACGCCATAGGTGTCTCAACTTGTGTGTGTCAGAGGCCGAAAGAAGTCGCATCTGAATCTCTTACCTCTTACGAAACACTTGTTCTTCGGAACGCCCAAGGGACTACTGAATCACTCGTCGCTACGCCTGGATCTTTCAACCGGTCTCATTCTTCTACATCTCCAGTATAAATTTATGTGATATTTAAATTATATAAAACACGTCTTAGTGCAAATATTCGAATTGTTTATTTAACATACGACATATTCGTGTCTGAAAGCGGCGTGGTGGTTTTGTGTCTTTGGTTCGACGTCTGGTTGTACTGCAAGTACAGTGGTATTTAATCTAAAGGACGGTATAAATGCTGTTATCTAACATTGGTTAAATAATATTCTATTTCAAATACAGAGTCATTGTAACCTAGATTCTGTCATTGATTTATAACACCAAGATTTTCCTTCGAACATTCACTCTGTGGCTTTTCTTATAAAGTAAAACTTTCTCAAAGTTAGACATGCTTCCGTCAAGAGAATAGCAATCCCAGAGAACCCGAATGCAAATATCCAATGGCGTAAAAATCAATATGACTTTGTTCCGTACCCAAAGAGAAAAAATTGAAGAAACTAAATGGTAAGTTTGGCTCTAAAATTACATTTCGATTTTCTATAATTCCGTCACACCTAAGTGCGTCAAAAACTTAATATATCTCTTGGACCTCAAGCGTTTGTAATTTTCAACTTCACGGAAGAAAACTTCCCTTCTAATAATAATTTTTTCTACATCATTACGTCTATTTCAAAGCTTTTTTTTAAAATTCCAGTTATCATTGTAACTTTGACATCAAAACTGCTGTACTTTAGACCTTTACCAATAAAACATTTTTTTTTAAAATGTTAATCAACAATAACATGGATTCAACACGTTTTCAACGCCTCTAACGATACGTCTTTGTTACGAGCTGACGAAATTATCAAGACTCGAACACAGAGCCTCAAGAGAATGCAACGGAAGGCTTTACTTGCCCCTTCCTGAGCGTTTCTTCTATATGCCTCGGGTATGTACATCCATCTCAGTTCGTTTCTCTGCGTCAGCTACGTCAGGTAACTTGGGGTGTTTGACGAGGACAGGTGCAGTTATAGTGCGTGTGTGTTTAGGGACAGAATTGTCTATCCTCCTCTTTCTTGCAGGTAAGCCACTGTTTCGTCTTCTCCCCTGGTACAGCTGAAGTCTCCCGAGGCAGACTTAACGAAGTTAGGGACTGTAATATTGCCCTCAGACTACTTCTTGGCCTCCATGAAGAAGAGGAAGACAAGGTGATGTGAACCACCGGAACACGAAGCAGAAGAAAAAGGCGCACCACAAAGATCACAAAGGCAATAAATACAAAGAATAAGAAAATACACCGGAATTAAGAAACTGCTAAAACGAGATTGAAAGAAGACGAATACACATTCTGGAAAAATTGAAAGCCTTTGAAGCAAGAAAATATCATGAATTTGATAACTGCTTGTTACACTTTACTTAACGAAGTTGTTCGCTAGAGAACTTTAGCAACGCGGAAGGATTGTTCTTGGTCTGCTCTAATTTACCAGTTTTACATTGGCGTGGAGGGGCTGAGGAAACTTAAGAGAAACGTCATATTCAGTC
>NW_019059605.1:2281643-2304955 GCF_000696155.1 Zootermopsis nevadensis | reverse complement strand
AGAGAAGATAACGCGTCTATAACGTTGCAGCGTCTTCTTGGGAAAGTCGCCAATAAAATGTGAATTTCGAAGTACACAGAAATAGATTGGCGCCTGAGTAATCTGCTGTCCGCAAAACTACAAATAAAAGGCTGAACTGAGGAGGGGAAATTGGAAATAAAAATTATCGGCTGCAATAATTACTGGGAGGAACAACCTAGTAAACCGGGTTTAAAACCCCTTCCTCTTCCGTTCTTATATCTTCTCTTAGTGCCTAATTCAACTGCCGCCTTGAATCAAGTGTGCGATATGAAAAGCGCAAATTGGAACGACACGAACAGACCAAGTCTGCCTTGATCCCATCCCAATATCTCACTGCTTCGATAGGGAGGGCAGCAGCTTCTGTCGGCATAATGGCTCAGACATTAGTTCCAAACCAAGTTGTTCAGCTCCTTCTCCAATGTCTTAACTCGCTAGAGCCCTGTGCTAACGGTCTAACAGGGAGAAATTACAGCGAAAGAGTCATGTATTAGCACAAAGTCGTTAGAATTGTTTTCCAAGCGATGTAGGCCCGCTTTATCAGTCGTATAAACTACTTTATGACTTCTTGTCTTGTGTTATAGAAGTTAAATCACTGGACTATTCAACAGTGGAGAAGGAAAAATATACGTGCTTGCTTTTCTCTGTAACAGGCTTTTTCTAGAGACCAGTGTTTCGCAACCTTCTTCCACCCACAGTACACCCTGATTTGTCTAAGACACGTTTTGGCACACCACAAAATATCGCCTCACGAAAAGGGAGAGCGAAACTATTCGTGTATCCATATATAAATACTTGCCATATAAAAGTGGAGACATAAATATAATACACATATTCGATATAGCTATCGACGACGAAAGATAGGAACTGCCTTTACATAAATGCAATGAGCAATTTCTTATAAAAATTCCTCGAGCGACGTGAACGTCACAATCTGCTGCTCGTACCCACTGGATAAGAGGCTGTGGATCCTACAGCACGATCTGAACGTACTGGCAAATATAAATTCCTGTCACTATCGTGAATCGAACCCCGGTCCAACAGACATTTAACTGTATGATTGATAAAGATTACGTTTATTGTTAATGTTAGTATATGACACCACCAATCGATCCGAGAAAGTATTCAGCTTAGTGAAAATTATTAGCATAGAACGTATATTACTGACGAAGAGTTGCAGAAATACAAGCGAATCGATAAAGAGAGAGAGAAAAAATTAAACCTGATACTGAAATATTACTCAGGCAGTGTCAAATATGTCACTAATGGTTGGTTTTGTTAAGGAAAATTAATGCGTAATATTTTAACCTGTGTGCAATTACGAGTTAGCTGCATTTTTAATAAATGTCCATGGAGTTTCAATAAATTTTCCTAATTTTAACTTTGCGCCCGCGAGCCGTCAATCCAGAGTGAATGTGGGTCTACGTCTGAAAAATGCTGAGAAAAAGTGATGTAGAATATTACATTAATGGTTAGAAAGCACTATAGAAAGAGTAATCTACCGAATTGTGAGTGCCGATGAATTACTGGTGAAACTAGGAAATACCGTTCAGCAAAGAAGTGACTGGTGACCATGGAGTCCAAGTATGAATTTCATTCATTGAATCTAAACAGCCATTCCCTTCCAAATACAACGTAATAAATGTTGGTTTTCAATAAAATATAGGGACACTAAATACTAACCCACGTTAATGAAAAGTGTCGAGTAATTGAATGAAGTATTATGCAGGTGTGTGGGATGGTGAGTTATGAAGCGAATATACCACAGAGGCGTTTTCATTATTCATGAGAAGAATTTCTGGACCCTGGTTTCGCCCTAATCTGTCTAGGGTAAAATATCATGCTCGCCCTTTTAAATTCGTTTAACTGCATCGCCTACTTCACGGGCTAAACACAAACGGAAAGTTTTGAGCTATTCCTAGACACTGTCAGGTGGTAAAAGGAAACTGAATGCAGGCGTCGAGATGCAGGTGTATGATTATACTGGAATAGAAATTATGTAGCTGAAAACATTTTCAATTCCGAATGATAGAATTTTGTGGAAAAGATTCTTGAATCTTAATCCTTACTTCTGGTACAGATTATTCGCTTCTTAATGTGATGCTCTGTTTCATAATTGCGCACGAATTTGAAGACAAGTAAAGTAATATCACAGGTTCCAGATGCAAGGCTAGAACTACAAACAGCAAGACTCAGCATGATTTATTGCGCGTTTCCGACATCTCGTTTTCACTCTGCAAGAAACAGGAACTACAATGTGCCACTTCCAGTCTGCATACGTTTAATATACTTCCTCACTTTATCTTTATTTCAGTTTGTATCAGCATAATAAAAGTGCAAACCAACTCTTCAACCCAGTACTACGCATAATGATCAGTATTTCAAATGCTAATCGACACTAAACATATTGGGTACATTCAGAACGGTATAAACATAATCCGTATAAATGTGACGTAATTTTTCATTCTTTACTGGGCAATAAGCATGAGAAAATATTTTTCACGCGGTTGAAATAAATCACATTCTTTAATCCGTCATCAAACAAATTAGTGAATGGGAAAGTAAACTTCACTCGGCGCTATGTCAATTGGCCAACAAATAATCGCGCAAGTTTCGGTTAAAGAAACATGTCGTACGTCTAATGAACTAAACGAATAATCACAGGTTTTACACGACAAGAAATCAGGGATTAGAATTCAGTCCAACACAAGGCCAAAACCCCAGACATCACATTAGTAAAGACTCAGTAGGAATTACTCAGACAAGAAGCGAAATATCCGAAAATATACAAATAATAACTGAGACAAATATTTAATTATAAAGTAGTAATCCAGTACTTAAAATACTAATTTAAATTAACAGCATAATTTAAAAATTTGTAACAGTAATGGCTGTCTTTTTGAATGCTGCGCCATGTCGTAAGCATCTCTGAAACGTCGGCTAATTTCTACCATACTGTACGGCCCAACATCCCAGAAGACAGTACTAGTAGTAGAGCCAGATGTTGTGTAATCACAGCTCCAACATAGTTAAAATTTTGTAGTGTGGAAAAATACTTAATGTGAACAGCAATATCTTCTTCATCCGATATTAGAAATTTTTATTTCCCTGCTTTTGATTACAAGACAAAAGTAATTATTGTTTAATAATATATATTAATTCATACGTTGCCCTTCTGTCGTCAATGCTCAGCAACTCACATGACGACATGGGTTTGCCTGAAGTCGATTCCCAGTTCTTTGAAATCGACTTTTGCTACTCGTCCGCTGCCCATGAACCCAAATATAACAGCGGTTAAAAACAAATAAATAATTAAGTGAACGAAAGAAAGTTTATGAAGAGAACAGAACAAAGGTACAATATTTCTAGTCCTGCAGAGGGTATTTTTTACCCTATTAGCACATCCAACCTCGGTTTGTGGATGAAATTTAACGAGAATTACAATTTCCGATACTGCTTCCTGCCTTGCAATTTAATTAAATTCTTAATCTATTTTCCCTTTATTTCAATAGCTCCATTAAATCGTTAGCAAAAACAAACTTCTAGCCTGTCTTGTCCATTATTCTTCTCTGTTTCTTTAGACGGGCGTAGCAAATTTAGGAAGGCAGGAATGGTTGCTGTATTTAAATCGATTATTGTCATTGTAACGAGGAATAACATAAACTATTTCAGATGTCATTTCAAAATCCATTCAACTGAGCGGGTGATACAACGGAAAATCTCTTCCAAGTTAAGCCTCCTGCCCCAAGCCCGTTAATTAAAACAACCTGCAATCGGATTCAAAATCTGCTACGGATTTCACTGCATGAGTTCTAACTGGAATTGGGTGGTTTAATAAAAGGTAATTTTTGAAGGAAATTGGTTATTCTGTGATACATGTTTTCATATAATTTTTGTTTTCAATCTGAATAGGGTAGCCAAATAGAAATCTGAGAAATTTGTAACTTGGTTCCCCATAGTTTAACGTTACAAAAATTTAGGAGACCCTAAAGTTGCTTTCGATGTGTACGTAAATCGTGAACACCAACTTCTATGTTTCTAGCAGGTGTTTAAAACTTCATGACAATGTAAAGTTTAGTATAACGAGCAGTATAAGAGCCTGCCAAATATGATACACGCATAAAGAGATGCAATTGGGATAATAATAAATCTAGGAACCTCTATTTCTTTACTGGGCACGTGAACTAAATGGCGAGTGAAAGATTTTTGTTATTCAGAAATGTAGACGGTGTGTAGATATTCTAAAAATTATTCGAATTTTATAATTATGGCCTGCGTGCGTATGATAGCTGAGGCTAAAACTGAAATAGAAATAACTCTCTAACCCTAACGAATACGATCCTGGAAAAGATCGTAGTTGTAAAGAATGACACCGTTCTGAGAACTGGTGGATCGAGGAACCACGGTCGCTGTTGAATTTCTTCGAGTCTAATTTTCTAAATTATAATATAAGAACCGTCACAAAGATGCATTGCAAAGGTAATCTGGAACCTTAAAAATTGATTTCGATGTCATCAAAATCTTCCTCCAAGCTGATAAGTAAAACTCCATATTTTGCGCATTTAAAATGCAGATATAATCGTAATACGTGATATCCATGCTGTACAGTACAATAGACAAAGCATTGAGATAACTGAGTGGGGCCGGGAGTATGACACAGCAGCATGATAGATGTGAGTATGAAGTGCTGGAGTAATTAACAAGACGCCTAATAATGCATATGGAATTTAGTCCGTGGGACGGAGTCCTCCTTGAGAACGTCGTTCAACTAGTCACGAAATCCTTCCTTTTTTGAACCATTAGATTCATTACCGTATTCAGATGCCACCCCCCTCCCACACATACACAGCCTATGGCTCTAACAAGTTTGTATAGTGCACACTGAAAATATGTATGTTATTTGTTTTTTATTTAAATCTGTCGTTCAGCAACGTGCGTTAATGAACTGCAATTTTCCACTTCAAAAACTCTACAATACAGTCAACAAACCCATGACTATTTCCAGCACATAACCACACACCACGCTGCTTCATGTTACAATTAATGGTCTTTATTCTTGGACAAAACGGTTATGTTTTAACCAGCACATCCAAACCGTAGACTATCAAAATATAAACCAGGAACAAACAAAAGGAATTTATTCATTCTAACATAGAACTGAAATTTTGCGAGTCAGAGGTTATCATGGGTTTCTTCAGTCTCTTTATAATTTAGAAACTGTGGGTACACAACCCAACCAGTATAAGAAACTGTACTAACAAACACAATAATATGAGTTTATTAAAAGCAATAGCAATACAAAATATTTTTACTGTAAATTAAATAATAACAAAGTTTGCAACTGAAGAATTCAAACGTCTAATCCCATATAAATTTCAGTAATTTTAAACTAGCAACATCAAGCAAGAATCAAGCAACACTTTCTCTGTGGCATCTTACCGCATCACGCATGTAAATCCGATAAAGTTGACATGCTATACCCAAATTTGTATTATACGCCCATGTAGGTTACAGGAAGAAACTTCCTGCGTTATTTTGGTTCATGCACATTACAGCAAACTCAAACGTAGTCAGCGAAGAATGAGACAAGCAAGGGAAAGTTCTATACAGAAAAGTAACTGAAGGTTATATTCAAAATCTATGCAATTTTTCGCTTCGGTACTCTTCAACACTTCCAAGACCATGACGTCACAGTGTAAAAAAAACAGAATGAATTTGGAAGAAAAGAAGTGCGCAAAGCTGTTGGTGGCATTCTAGAAATAACACAGATTCAGACAAACAAACTCTAAGGAACGTTTTGTGGTGTTTTCTTTTTGCAAATGGCGGGGCTTTTTATACATATTTTATCATCCTCATATTCGGCGACTTTTTCATTTCCTTTTAAAACCATTTATATTCGTGATTCCCCCTTCGTTATTCTTTTATGTCACAGCACTCCGGCTACTGGTGAAACCAGAATACAGTCGCCGACAGAGAAAGTTGGGCAATGTCTCAGCAGCAGCAAATGGAACTTTGCAATATTATTACCAACACATTGGCTTCCTGTAATCCTTGTTTCAGAAGTAGTAATGCCAATCTCTGCTCCCGCAAGGACGGCAAATTCTCTTCAGATAGATTGCAAGTGAAGGGGTCCGAGATAATTACAATGGAAACGAATCGTCACTTCACGTGGGATATTTAGGATCTCTAACACTCTTTAATATTCTGGGGTTCCGTGGGAGGGTTCTAGACTACAGTACGCGCAACGAAATAAATACGTAAATACGTAAGTAACAAAATAAGTAAGCAAATAAAAACTTTGGATGGTTTGTAAGATTTGAGGTTTTCACAGCGGTGAGTATGAAGATTTCTGTCTTCTGGGTTGTTGCGCTGTGTAGTGTGGTAGATGTCAACCAACGTTTCAGAGGTCATACTGCCTCCGTCATCAGGGCGATGAGTATGAATATTTCTGTCTTCTGGGTTGTTGCGCTGTGTAGTCTGGTCGATGTTTACCAACGTTTCAGAAGTCACACTACCTCCGTCATCGAACAGACTACACAGCGCAACCCAGAAGACAGATATCTTTCGATGGTTTGCTAAATGTATCAAACAGGTTCAAACGTCAGATGCAGAATGAGACCTACAGCAGGTAATAACTTCTTAAAAGTCCAAAATATTGCAAATTTGTAAATTTATATTATTTTTGTCTTCTCCTACATGAACAGAAGACAAAGGAGTCAAAGAGAAGGAATGACAAAATGTGTAACACAGGTAACAGTTACAATGCGCCGGAATAAGTACATTTAACAGTATTATTAAGTTTCCTTTGTGTGAGTAATTCAGGTAGTATAAGGTTCTTTCTGCAGAACCTGCAAATTGAAACGCAGTAGTATAGGATATTATCGACGGCAGAAATTAAACACAGTACAAGGAGATTTATTGAGACAATACTGTGAGGAAATAAAAATGTCTCTCCACAAGAACTGATGAGAACCGCAAAATATTTTTTTCATAATATTATTACCTATGCAAATGAAGTCATAAGTAGTAAATGATTCGCAATTACACCTCCCGACGCATTATTTTATTTCAGCATTATCGATATATGTTAGGACGATTTCTTTACTTCAAAATTTGTTTTCCTTCCTTTCACATCAAAATACAAATTTTAACCATAATCTCGACAACTGTGTTAGGAAATCAGTTTTATTTATCATCTTGTGGATAAATTTTATATTTATCTTGTGGATTCACATCTGCCTACTACTTCGAGAATATTCACATTTATGTGTTCACAGAGAGATAACATGAAGAAAATCGGTTCCCAGAGAAATAGCATTTCTCTCCTAAAAGCAGAGCATCGTGGCACACACTGCTAGGCCGTGATCTCCTTTTTGTCGTCCGTTTCTCATGGAGAAACAATTGCAGTACACTCTCCACCCAAACCAAAATCTTTCCAAACGAAATTTATATCAACCAATAAACTTTCCTTAAGCATTACCTACCATTACTCCATATCTGTACTTCTTAGCCAACCATAACGTCACTAGTAAAGTATAACAAATGCCTCACGTAGCTGCGCCGTGAACACTGTATATGCATTTCTTATAACCCCTCACTGTTTCATAACTACCCTCGTGCTACATTCATGGAATGGAGGATCTGATTCTTCTAGTTCGTCGTCCAACTTAAAATTCTCATTTTGCAATTCAAATATTTTGGATTCGTTGGCTTCTGCTTCCAGCGAGCAAGAAACTCGGATGTAGAATAAACATGAAGGGAGGCGGAGATGCGCATCAGATGAGCAGTCTCCCGGAAGAGCTGACCTACCCCTCTCAAGGGATCTGTCCCGTTCAGACTGCAAAGTATTAGACGATAAACCCATCGAAACCAAAAAGTTCATAAGTAGGTAGCGAAAGCACCCGTTATTCGCCCGGGTTATTTTTTAACAGACCTTGTTACGGTACGATATATTTGTGACGTTCGACTTACCCTGCGAACATTAAAATGGATAGTCCCTGTTCATGACTATTTTCGTAAAGTAAAGTAATGTAATGTAAAGTGAAGCTGTCCCGCTATACACGTCAAGATAATTGAATGCTTTTTATTTTTCAAGTATGATTTCATCCAACGAAAATACAGTGTTAAAAAAAAGTACACACAGCAGCAACATTGTTGACTGCTTGTTAGTTACTTACAGAAAAAGTACACACAGCAGCAACATTGTTAACTGCTTGTTAGTTACTTAAAACTGTCAAAAGTGATACGAAGCTAACGGCGGCCATTTTGAACACCTATAACAGATTCGCTAATTTACTAAGTGCCAATGCTAACGTATGTAAGGATTTACTTTATTAAAAAGTATTTTATTTACTGAATGTGTGTATAAATCTTTTTGGAACAACCTATACTTAAGATTGTATACTGCAGTGTGTTATTTTTCAGGTACTTGATATTTGTTTCATCTGCTATTTTCACTTGCCTCCATCATCAGGGTGATTCATCTGACTACACGGTTGTGCAAACCAAAAGACAGCCATCTTCGTACTCAACGCCGTGAGAACCTCAAATTATACTGAAAGATAATTTCGTTATTCCAAACTTCACAAATGGCAGCAAAGCATGACCGGATGTACAAGCCAAAAATAAAACTTAATTATTTTTATATGTGAAACATCCTATTAAGAGTGTTAAAAGTATCTTTTCGACCTCGTTAAAGAAACATAGATGAGGTAAAGTAAATTGAGAAAAACTGGCCCGTCTTATCAGGTGGCATCAAAGGAACAATACGCATTAAGATCAGATATCTTATAAACATTCCTTAGCTGAGTGAGAAGTCAGTAATAAGGCCTATAGTGTGCACAGACCAGTTACTGACAAACGGGATGAAAGAAAAATACACCGAACATTGTGAACGTGTCTCAGAATTACAAAGAGAGGAGGTAATCAGTTCCTTGATTGAAATGCAAAATCTTCCTTTGACGACGTAAAATCGCATTGTTTTTTTTCAGTTCTCGAGGGAAAAATCACCTTTGCATCTTACTTTTGGATTTGTTTGTTATATTTCCAGAGCTCCCTTAGTTGGCTGATGAACGCAAAGAATACAACTACACAGCTAGCCGGATTTAAGTTTAACAGTTTTTAATGAATTTAGGAAAATGTAAATTAGTCGTGAATAATTTATTTTCAGAAACTACTTCATTTTACTCACTGAAGACAAAATGACAACTTCGAATTTGAGGTTGTAAGAATCTTATACTTCACTCAGCCCAGATAACCCGCTGTTAAGCAATTATTTCGAATCTTGTCCGATGCTCCACCTCCCCCTGGGTCACAAATGGCGGATCGTAGTTAGAACTCTGGCGATAAAATTGTGCCGCATGTCAGGATGATGATGGACGAGAACGAAGAAACTGCAAGAGGTTTCTCACTTGTCTCCTTCTCTGCTACACGCATCTACTCGTCCGTTCGACAGGCAACCAAAACCCGTTTATTATGGTGGAAAGCCGATGACCTCAGATATGGACTTGGCACAATGCACGTAAACATTTTCGTCTTAACTGAATGATTTCTCGATTACACAATTAAATTAATAAGTAATTTAATTTTTAAGTTAAATTGCGAGAGTCTTTGGTCGTCTAAACAATCCGGGATCGCAGGATATAATATCGCCATGTGATATAACAGTTTTTCCGTATTTGACATGTGATGTCTACAGATTTAATAATTAATATGGAAGATCTGGGAGTAGATAAGATGACAACAGTAAATTTGATTTTAAAAGAAATAGGTTGTGAAAGTGTGGACTGGATTTATGCAGCTCAGGCCACGCGCTAGGAATGGGCTCTTGTGAACGCGGTCATAAATATTCATGTTCCATAATAAGGAGGAATTTCATGAATAACTAAACTGCTATTAACCTATCAAATATGAGCCTGCACAATGCAGTTGGTGAAGTTGGTATCTGAAAAGAGTTCAGTATCCTAGAACTTTGATTTTAGTCGGAACAGATCAAATAGGTTAGAACAGAAGAAATGACCTTAATCACAATGCTTATATGTGATAATTCAAAAAGCCAAAATAAAATGTTCCAGGTGCCAAAGTACCATACCCGTAAGCTGTAAGCGCTCCATACATTCTTATTGAATGCAGTGGATCAGGGCTGCCCAAAAATCGTCCACAGGCTCAATGCCAGCTGGAAAAATCTTAATGTACCCAATTTATTTTCCACTATATCCTATATTAAAACCACGAATTATGCTTTGTTAGTACGGCTCACAAACAGAATGTATTGTCAAAGTGGCCCACATGTGAAAACGTTTGGAGAACCTGCACTATATGGACGTGAGGGAGGTCCCTGGATGGCAGTTTGGCGCTACAGATCTGGTCTAAAGACCAAAACTCCCCTGAAGGAAATTGGGTTCTACTATGAAATCCGTAGAAAGTCATTTATCGACCCAACCCGTGTAATGACAGAGGGTATTATTTAAGATATGAATGTTAATTTAATGATGAAAAGCTATGTTGATAGTTTTAATATCCGCAGGACAAACTACACGCAGTAATGTACCTCTATCGCTTTGGACGTAGAGTATTAATTAAGTTCAGCCTAGTAAAATGCGTGACCATTTGACGGTGGAACTAAATTTCCCCTGTTACTGGGTTGTTGAAGCGAAGCTATACCATATACAAAGGATTAATATTGTACAAGGCTCATTGCCTACAAAAGGCATGTCAGAGTAGGCCTAATTCTTTTGAAATGAAACACATTCACAAAGAACAGAGGCGTTTTATATCAAAGGTCACATGCAGTTTATACAGGCATTTAGGTAATACCTCGACTGATTATTATGTAGAATTTTCATGATACAGCCCACAGTGAAACTCATCAACTGGCGAGTACATCAGCGCACCTGCCTGTCACTGTCACCGTCGCTTGTACGGATATTTAAGTTTAGCTCACTTCCTTATGGACTGACCGATATATCTGTTGTCATAATTGAAATTGCATATGAATGAGCGTAAGTCGGTTGAAGAGAATAACACTTTATTTCACTGGTCTAACTACTGCAAATAAAAAAAATTAGTATGTATCATATAGAATGTCTCAAAATGTAAATACCACCCTTCGCATTTTACTGGTTATTTGAAGCAAAATATGTTCTACAAACAACAAATCGATTACTCATCTTCATAAAGTTAAGAGTTGATAAATAGCAACGAATACAAACCTAATTTTGTTTTCAACTGATTTGTTACCAATTTAAGGGTTAAAAACTAAATTAATACGAATTACATAAAATTTACTGCTCTCAGATAGTGTCTACTGTCTGCAAATCAAACTTATGGTATGGATTAATTACGTACGTACTTTGCTCTGATGATGAATCATGCACACTTTAAAGAAAGTAATTTAAAAATTCATTTATAGCCAATGCAGTTGGTGAAGTTGGTATCTGAAAAGAGTTCAGTATCCTAGAACTTTGATTTTAGTCGGAACAGATCAAATAGGTTAGAACAGAAGAAATGACCTTAATCACAATGCTTATATGTGATAATTCAAAAAGCCAAAATAAAATGTTCCAGGTGCCAAAGTACCATACCCGTAAGCTGTAAGCGCTCCATACATTCTTATTGAATGCAGTGGATCAGGGCTGCCCAAAAATCGTCCACAGGCTCAATGCCAGCTGGAAAAATCTTAATGTACCCAATTTATTTTCCACTATATCCTATATTAAAACCACGAATTATGCTTTGTTAGTACGGCTCACAAACAGAATGTATTGTCAAAGTGGCCCACATGTGAAAACGTTTGGAGAACCTGCACTATATGGACGTGAGGGAGGTCCCTGGATGGCAGTTTGGCGCTACAGATCTGGTCTAAAGACCAAAACTCCCCTGAAGGAAATTGGGTTCTACTATGAAATCCGTAGAAAGTCATTTATCGACCCAACCCGTGTAATGACAGAGGGTATTATTTAAGATATGAATGTTAATTTAATGATGAAAAGCTATGTTGATAGTTTTAATATCCGCAGGACAAACTACACGCAGTAATGTACCTCTATCGCTTTGGACGTAGAGTATTAATTAAGTTCAGCCTAGTAAAATGCGTGACCATTTGACGGTGGAACTAAATTTCCCCTGTTACTGGGTTGTTGAAGCGAAGCTATACCATATACAAAGGATTAATATTGTACAAGGCTCATTGCCTACAAAAGGCATGTCAGAGTAGGCCTAATTCTTTTGAAATGAAACACATTCACAAAGAACAGAGGCGTTTTATATCAAAGGTCACATGCAGTTTATACAGGCATTTAGGTAATACCTCGACTGATTATTATGTAGAATTTTCATGATACAGCCCACAGTGAAACTCATCAACTGGCGAGTACATCAGCGCACCTGCCTGTCACTGTCACCGTCGCTTGTACGGATATTTAAGTTTAGCTCACTTCCTTATGGACTGACCGATATATCTGTTGTCATAATTGAAATTGCATATGAATGAGCGTAAGTCGGTTGAAGAGAATAACACTTTATTTCACTGGTCTAACTACTGCAAATAAAAAAAATTAGTATGTATCATATAGAATGTCTCAAAATGTAAATACCACCCTTCGCATTTTACTGGTTATTTGAAGCAAAATATGTTCTACAAACAACAAATCGATTACTCATCTTCATAAAGTTAAGAGTTGATAAATAGCAACGAATACAAACCTAATTTTGTTTTCAACTGATTTGTTACCAATTTAAGGGTTAAAAACTAAATTAATACGAATTACATAAAATTTACTGCTCTCAGATAGTGTCTACTGTCTGCAAATCAAACTTATGGTATGGATTAATTACGTACGTACTTTGCTCTGATGATGAATCATGCACACTTTAAAGAAAGTAATTTAAAAATTCATTTATAGCCATTATTTAACCCCTGGGGTTTTACCGCCCATGCCCTGCCCTTCTTCAGGGTCTGGCCCCTATAATTGTTGCTTCAGGGGCTCGGCTCCATGAGCCGACTCTCCACTGCCACCAGACTTGGACACTGCTCTACTTCCATCATCTTGGTTGCAACTCTAGTGCCCAAATAACCTGAGGTCACTGACAGACCACACTGCTGAGCAACAATAATTTGCGTGATGTAGAGTGAACAAATCTTCGAAGTGTCAGTGTACTCCAAAAAGAACACCTTAACAATCTTGACCCTACTACTTCCGTCACGAATATCATCGTTCTCAGCTGCTTGTACTTTGAAGATTTCTGTCTTCTGGGTTGTTGCGCTGTGTAGTCTGGTCGATGTTAACCAACGTTTCAGAGGTCATACTGCCTCCGTCATCAGGGCAATGAGTATGAAGATTTCTGTCTTCTGGGTTGTTGCGCTGTGTAGTCTGGTCGATGTTTACCAACGTTTCAGAGGTCATACTGCCTCCGTCATCAGGGCGGTGAGTATGAAGATTTCTGTCTTTCGGGTTGTTGCGCTGTGTAGTCTGGTCGATGTTAACCAACGTTTCAGAGGTAACACTGCCTCCGTCATCAGGGCGATTAATCGACCAGACTACACAGCGCAACAACCCAGAAGAGAGAAATCTTCATACTCACCGCTGCGAAAACCTCAAATCATACATATACTTGTACCTTATTTTCCCGACTCTTAACACGTTGCATATTGTAATTTTACATTTTATGTCCCCTCTTCCCAAACTTCACAAGCGAAAATAAATAACCACCCGTACTTTCGTAACGATAAAAACAAAAATTATTACAATCTGTAATCAAATCAGCATCAGGATTGAGGTTGTCATTATAAGAACATGCAGATTGCTATTTATTATAAATTAAAGCTAGACGACATCTTGTGTGGAACAGTTGCTGTCGGAACAAATATGAGTAAGGCAGCACACAAACGAAGTAGAACAAGAGTCTTAACGCAAATAAACCATGATTTAGGCAAGGATATATGCACAAGGTATCAGAAGTTGGATGGACAGGCGGAGTTTGCATAGTAACGAGAGAAATGAGGCTAGCAGCGAAATAATGAGGTGTAGATTTCAAGAGGGAAGCCAGTGTCATCAAGAAGGGTGGAGCAAGAGACAGAAAGGGAGAGCGAGAGATACGAACTCTTCCTCAGTAGTAACAGAGACGTTTAGTTCATCATGCGGCTGACTGAAATGAACCACAGAGGACTTTCCGATCATCTGTACCCGCAGAAGACAATAGAAGGACGCAAGGAATTACTCTCTTCAGCTTTATGAAGGAGTAACTTGAATAGCTTGTCAAATATAGAACAGACTTCGATCGTTGCCACAGGCATTGTCAGTTGTCTGCTGTTGAAATTATATCTGTAAGTCCTTACGTCTTTGGGCAAAAACCAAAGAAAAGGAGCAAGGTAGGAAATAACTCAGTCGGGCTGGGTAAGTAGCCGACGTTACTGCGAACACAGAATATTTCCATTGGTACAATTATTATGTAATACGTGTTTACGACTCTTACTGGGATGAAGAATAGATCTAAAAAGCGTAATATTCATAGCGAGCATTCAATTAAGACACCAATCAATTCAAAATAAAGTAATAAAATTATGAACAGATTTCTTCCTCAATATCGTGCAACGGTACACTTTCCAGAAAAATATTTTGGCATAGTCCATCTCGCAAAGATATGATGCCCTAGGAACAGAAAATAATTATTTTTCTTTTAAAATGGCACCATTATTTACAACCGAATTCTTAAAGTAATGTTAGATCTAATCACAACACAAACACTTAGAACACACCGGCACAGGACAGATATTAAGTTCATGTAGCAAAATCCACATGTTTTGCGATCATCAGTTACTAAACAATAATCGATTATGAACTTCTTCAAATTATCACGGCAGCCACAAACCACAAAGAACCTGCTGGCAATCCTTGTTTTACAACAAGTCAGGATTCTTGTTTACTCTCTACGATCTTGTAATTCTCACTCAATAAATAGCTATTGTGGCAACATAACACTATTCTAGTCGTACTTCCCCAGCGCTGAGTTATATCGATATAAAACGTCATCATATGTGTGTGTCCCATGGAATCCATTAGTTATATGCACCAAAACCAATTCGCAATATTGCGCAAAGGATTCTCAGTCATTACGTACTAATCATATTTCGGGTCTGTGTGAATAATAGGCATACGCAAAATGACCTGATGTGACGGATGACAGTAAACTGCAAGCCAAGAATAAACCTCTCACCCCCCCCCCATTTCTTCAAATAAGGTTATAGGAAAATATTAATAATCAATCGCAAGTCGTACATCACAGGCTGTTGCAAAAATGGGGAACAGATTACGAGTTGGTGTGCTCATAAAACATGGCATTCATTAATTTCACGGTGAAAGCAGTTCACACAGAGACCCGCTCGCTTCCTCTGGATTTATGCATGAGCAAAAAATATTGGTTACTAGAATAAGCCAAAAATGAAGAATCGATTTTGGGTTGAAAAATGAAACGTCCCGCCCCTCAACCAATTGTATGGTATCGAAAACCAAGTGTTTTGACACGTTATGAATCACCGGCCTCATTAGCTCTCGAGTCAATCAGACAATGTGGCGAGGAGAACCGTTACGCAAGATTTAGAAAAGATGAAGTCGATAAAAACACACATTTCTTTGCCATCAAGTATCGAAAATATGAGAAGGAACATGGCGCCTTGGACAGCGCTGCTAGGGAGCGAACAGAAGATTAATTGAAAGACTGGATACTGGATACGACCCGTTCTTCAAGTGCCTGAGCACTGCGGGTCCCAACTTTTCGTTGGCTCGATCTATAGACATTCGGTAGGACTCCTTAGACGAGGGATCGGCCCGTCGCAAGGCCTCTACCTGTACACAGGGCAGCACAACAAACATCCATGGCTTGAGTGGGATTCGAACCCACGGTCCTAGCGACCAAGCGGCATAAGGCCCACTCCTCAGACCGCGCGGCCACTACAAACCCCCCTAATTGAAAGACTGAACATAAAATGTTTGCTCATTTTAAATCATATGTGATATCCATCATGCCTAATCACCTTATGAGTATCAAAAGAAAGCCCTTTTAGTTGTATTTTTAGAATTTGGCATGCGTCTCTCAAAAGGTTTCTTGTTTTGGAATCAACAAATTAGTTCCATGGAAGAGACCTCCTTGAAAATCTAATAACCGCTCCGCCAATCAAGAAATGCCCCGCCTTTACCCCTTATTTTCTCGTGTACCATTTTGCAACTGGTAGTAAATCTTACGGTGAAAATAAGTTGTTAATCCACTGCGCAACCCCAAAGCAGGATAATGACTTATTGTAGGCTGTGAGTGGCTGATTTTTCAATATTTTAGTAGCTATTTCCCGTATCTGCAGGCCACCTTCCCCATTCAGATCCTGAGGAACTTCCTGCCGCAATGTAGTTTTATACAGTTTTTTCATCGTGCTTTTACATCTGAAAGAAAAGACTCCCACTAGCCTTTGTATAAAATACTACAAATAATATGTAGATACCAGGGTTTCATAGTAACATACTGCTTTCATCTTCAGGACTCTTCCTCCGAAACGCTGGCATCTACCTACAAGTCCACAGGGCGTTACAACCCAGAAGGCAAACATCGTCAGAGGCAAAGTCTGACTTAGGACACTCCATGATAATGTGATGTTTGGTGAGGACTACCGCACATCTCAATGGGAGTGAGGAATAAAGATGAAATGATGATAAAAAGGGGATAACGGAAACACTCGGAGAATAACCTGGTCCAATTCGACACCATCTACCACAAATCGCACTTAAAAATAACCCAAGACTGAACCAGGGTCTCCGCGGTGAGAAGCCAGCATCTACCTGCCTGAACCAGCACAATTATCTTTTTTAATAACTAATATCATAAAATAGGGAGAAGCGTTAAGGAAAAGAAGTCACAAGTTAATTATTTTCAGATTATCTGTTTTTATAATGGGATTTCAGTAATGCCTCATCTATGGTGACTCTCAGTTTCCTGTTTTCGGGGCGCGAACTCCAGTTGATTAACCGACAACGACGAGTCGGATGAGGGGCTAAACAATAAAAACAGAAGAACTTGATTGTTGCAGGAATACCATACAATTAGTAACACCGACCTTCCGTTGTTACAAACACCAGCTATGCTTACTCGTCTCGACATCTCATTCGTCTGACAGCAACAGAACGCCATTCACTTCAGGAGAAGCAGGACTTAACAAATATATCCGTTGGCAGTTCCCGACCAGTAACGTTTCACTGACCCGGGCTCATGGGAAAGCGACCACAGACTGACGTCATTTCTGGTTTTAGTCCCGGCTGTAGGGTTTTTGGACCAACTTTTCAGTCTTTTTTTCGGTTTTACTTTATATAAATAGGCCCAGAGTTATGTGCTTGGATATATTAACGACTTTATTCCAACGCGGTTAGTTTCCGAAATATACAAAACATTCTCACGGGGACTCAAACCCAAGACAACTTTCCGGGGCTGTGGCCATTTTTCCTTCAATTAACCTGCCGAAGCAAACACTTTGGTCATGTCGCTATATTTTTCTTTCCGATCCACAGAAACTATCTTTACCGGGACTGGAACCCAGAAGACTTTCCCAAGTAGAAGCCTTTTTTATTGCAATCGCCTTGTCAAAACAAACAACACAAATCTTAACACCGATTACAGTCTTATGTTGCATAGTTTCCGTACTACAAGAATCCACCCTTATCAGGACACTTTTTCGGTCTGACCTTCTTGGTTTCAAACAATGAACATCAGAAGTTCGGGGCAAACTGGTAAATCCGTTCTCTACCTCTAGCAGACTTTCATACATGCACATATGATTGTATATGTGCGTGCGTATATACACACACCCACAATTTCAATATTAGAAACAAGACGAACTGTTTCTTCAATAGAAACTCTACTAAGCGGATTGAAGTCGTTACGGAAACATGGACGCAGTTCTTCTATGACAAAATAATTGCAAGGAAGGTCTGAAAGAAGAATAATGGTTTGTACTTTGTGTTTAGACTTCACTGAAATAGCACTGACATTACTGGTGGTTATCTGACAAATTGAGTTTGAATTTAAGCACCTCGACTCATACGTTGGGCCGTATCGAATTAGAAGTTCCATTGTACGTGTCACGCCCGGACAGCGACATTAAATGCAAGCTATTAAGGAGAAATAAACTATGGCAGGCAACGTGCTTTGCATGTGAGGCGACGAATTGAACCCGATAACGTCAGAACATATTTCGCGTAATCCATGATGATACACGTTTGAAACATTAATTTGCATTACTTCTAAAGAGGTCAGACTGGACACAACAGTTGTTACAGGTGTTCAACATATGTAGCCTCCGACAAATAAATGACCCTACTGTCAAATTGTCATCCCTCTAAAATCTGTTATATCGTGGAAGCTTTACGGTTAATTTTTTGTTTGTTGGTTGGTTGTCACTCAGTCCAGTCAAGCTAATTTCACACTTGTATAAAACAGATGTTACACGAATTATAATGTAAATAAATACGCAGGAGATAATTTACAGACCATAATCGAGGTTAGATTACAAGCAGTAAAAATAACTTTCAGAAGCTGCCAATGTTTAAGACCGCATCGGCGTAAAGGCGAAATATATTTCTCCAATCCTGACATTTTATCTAGTTTTCATGTTTTTCATTAAAATTCTCATTACTTCTTTGACATTTCCATCATGCAGATTTAGGGCAATCTACAGTGAGAAGAAACGAAACGCTGCTGTTTCATTTATCGTGTTACACGAAGGTTGTGTAATACAAAATCCTTGTATTTTTTTTTTCAATTTACAGTGACGCAGTTGGTGGCTCGAGACAAACAAGGATCAAATTCATTCCATTAATCTTCTCATAATTAAAATACCAAATGGGCTAGGATCCTTACTCTGCAGTGGCTTTATAAGCACATCGTAATTCTGTAACTCAAGCTTGCGACATTGCTCACAACCAACCAGAGTCATCATTCTAACGCCAAGACTGGTCCTCAAATTAGTTCCTACATTTTGTATGTTTCATTCAGTTGAGCCCACACTTATAATCACATAAACTACATGGGGTGCAGATACTAAATCTATCAATCAAGGAGGAAAAGATGGGCGAGGTATGTGGCACGTGTGAGAAAGGTGATAAATGCATACGCAATTTTAGTCTGGAAAACTGAAGGGAAAACTTAGGAATTCATTGGACAATTTTTAAAACTGATTTTAAAGAAATGAGGTGTGAGAATACACACGGGATTCATCTGTGAGATCTGAGGTTCTCACAACAGCGAAGACTGTAATGGTCCTCTGACTTCTGATACCGTGTAGACCCACTCGTAAGAAGATACCAATGTTTCGAGGAAACGTACTGTCTCCATCTGCAGTGTTAAAGGTATGTCTAGTATAGTAACACCAATGGTGAGGTCAGCAGTTTTTGTGTTTATTTTTATTAACTTCAATTAAAAATTACGTTAATATTTCATAATCATCATAACTATCATACCGGCTGATATAATTTATTTCAGGTGTCTGATTAATTGAACATAGTTTATATGACAAACACAATTATATCAGGCCCATGTGCACACAGGCGATAACAGTCGCCAAAGATTAAATTCTTATCAACGAAGACAGAAAGAAAATGATTAGGTAACTGAGATGTAGCGTAAAGGTACGTCTTGTATAAAAAGTACACGAAACTACTGCTCGGGGACAACTAACTTTCACAGATAACAGAAAAGTCCAAACGAAGGCGTTGAATTTCAACATAGCAGTAACAGGCACAAAAATTTCTTATACCCTGAGCTCTTTCTTTCTTAAATTATTTATTTTAGCGTATTCCCTTACTGCTTACCGCACTCTGAAGCCTTATTTAATCATAATTTTACTGATACAAAGTTTCACCTCTTTGCAAAATTTAATACCTTTAAAGTTTCATTAATTTTTCGTCTACATTTTGTCTTTTGCAGTTTGTCCCGCGGGAAGCACGCTTGAAATCCTGGCTAAGCATGCAGCTCGAATCCACCGAGGCCTATGTGTCCCTAGACAGCTCTTCCAATTCATAAATGCGTGGCAACGTAAAAGCAGTTGAACAGGATGGACGCCACCACAAGACAACGCTGGGTGAAGCACATAAGAGAAAATGCGAAATTGAAGTGCATCCAGGGACAGGGAATTGGCTTCGTCAGTATTACACTTCACTGTACGTAGCGTGACAACCGGTAAGTTTGCTTACCACCGCAAAACATACGTTATTCAGAAAGGCGTTTATTAGGCATCGTCAGCTATTATCGACGGTTTTATACTGAAATTATTGCTACAGCAAGGAAATAAATTATGAAACGACGATGTTAAATTCCACAGCGTCGAAGAACAGAATGGTAGCGAACAATGAATCGAAAAACATGCGGAAGGAAGCGGCTGTGACCTAACTAAATATACTATAATGACATTTGTCTGGAGGGAGATTTGTACCCGTGACCTCTGGGATACTACGCACGAGTGTTGATCAACTGACGATGATACTCGGTCAATTTAATTTGTTACATTAAAGATGGTTAACTGCCGTCAGTATAGAAGCCTAAGACTAGACAATATACCCTATTAATTGAGTGTAGATCAAATCGTCAAAACGTTTTCCTACGATTAATTTTATATTATCAACTCATCTATATTTCGGCTCGCGTAAGTGTTTTCTTCCACGTGGTATTACAACTAGAAATGTGTATCGGTAATGTCTTCTTGTTTGTTCCATGGGCACTGCACATCCCTCTGTGATTGTGTCCTTTTATTGGCTATTTCTGTACTGGAGGAAAACAAAAGTGAATCATATTTTAAAATTGTGCCGAGAAATTACTTAGCGTAATACAGGTAATGCAGAAAAATATTAATAGTGGACAAATATTTTCAGTCTGCACTTAACGTTTCAGATCCCAACTTCCTGTAGGCTGGACAAGCAGCTCAGAAAGTAGAAAAGTGAGTGTTGCATTTATTATATGGCATTACGGCAATTCTCAGGCAGGCTTATTTACTAAATTTTGCAGTCCTTGCATTAAATTGTTAACATTATTATTATCCCATCTATTCACCACTTTATAGGGGTAATCACTTCCATGTACCCGAGACAGACCTTGTCCCTAAGGTACATAGAGCAGCAGCTATTTCCGAAATACATTTTGTTTTTAATACATGTTGTATGTATTATATAGTTTTAATGATAGAGATGACTATATATTTTACGACAGCGCCTTTCGAATGATGTATGAAGATCCTAAAATGGAAGTTTTCTGTAGTTCCTTGATGTGTTCGCCCGGGATGTTGGCCAAATATTTTCTACGTGACTTGGAGACAGTTCCAATTGCTCCTATAATTGTTGGAATTATTTTTGCTTTCACTTTCCACATTCGCTGTACTGCCTCAAAAGTATGGACATTTTTTTAAAGAATGGTTTCCATTAAGACAACATTCGTGACTTTACATGTCGAATTATTGTTATTATTAATAATAATAATAACAGCAACGAGAACAATCATACTAACATTGAGCATGATGATACAATATCACTATCATCATCATCTTTCATGATCGCAAACAATCCCCTCAATCGCATTCTAGCAGCTGATACAAAACGATTTGTATCAAAATCAGTTCATCTCTCACGCCGCCCACAATGTTATTTCGGTTTTGATACGCAGTTGTGCACAAATGAGTTATGGATTCAGTGAATAATTCCTCTCGAAAGCCGAATTTCTCTTTCTGACTAACGCGAAATAGCTGGCAGGTTCACTCCTGAATTTGATCTACAGCTTATCAACCGCAGTCGCTTCGTTTCTTGATAATCCAAGCCTCACTGCTATGAACCGAAGTAGGATCCTCTGAAGTGATGTGTACTCCCTGTCTTTTGTGTGCTTAGGTTGAAAAATGTTTCAAAACGGAGTTATTTAATCAGGATTACTTAAGTATATTTATATACTAGCTTATAGCAACCAGCTCTGTATGTTAGTTCACAATTAAAGTGGTTCCTCTGTTAACCATAATAATTGGTTCCACGAAAACATCGTTAATTGAATTTTTCGTCAAACGATTGTAAAAAGTAAGAAGCAGGAAATACAGGAAGTGAATGAAAATGGGGACTGTGTGATATACTCACATAGTTAATCGAACATTTATCGTCAACAGAAACAATGGGACCCTATAGGAGGTGAATCGTTAATCGATGGATCACTGTACAGAAACACAAACTTCGTGGAGAAGACACCTTCAAGACAAACTGATACTCTAGCAGAAATTAAATAAATGTCTCGCCTCTCATAAAATCCCAATATTCATTACCTAGTGTCCAAGTGCTGACCACTGATTTACATCTTGAGACACTCCACATCCCCATAACAATTTCTTTTAAATCCATTTTAATATTTTAGCCTAAAAATGTTACAGGAAGAGACCACTTATAAATCCACAAGTGCAAAGAAGAAGAATATTAGGACTAGTCCAAAGAAAGTATGTGCCTCAGAACAGGAACCAGTGGCGGGTTTTTTGCTTTGAAATGCAAGAATTGCCCGGATTAGCTGAAGAACTATGAGTTTCTCAACAAGGGATTTGTGCCCTAGAACTTACCTTGTAAAGACTAAGTACTGTGAGAGGTGAGAAAAGTACTTAAGTTGAAAGGAATGATAAACCTGTTCAGATGAATTATTCAACAGATTTTACACAAACCCCGAAAGGGAAAGTGGGGAAAAAACATTGAAAGAATAAACTAGAGTTTATGCTTCTCCATGCAACATGGACCAAGCCCTACCGAGCGTTGCTGACAGGTGTCAGTACCTGCGTCATATCTGGATGTTCCTTGTTCAAACATGGCCCAGAGGCCAGAAAGCCCACTTTATTCTTCCGATTTTTCCAAAGTCCCTACAGTAAAATTCCGGCACAGTACTTGAAATAAGGACATAATCGCATCCTTCCACATCCTCCCCTATAAATCATTTACTAACCACCCACTACCCCCATTATTCGATACTGTAAAATCTGAACTATTGATAGAGCTGTTAAATAAATCATTTTCATACCACAACGTGAAGGCTTGTAAGTGCGAGGAGTTATAACTAAACACATGCTAGGCGTGAACACACAATGGATGTGGGTGGCATGCTTCGCGCTTCGGCCGTTTTAAAACCTCGAGTAAAGAAACATCTGACTCTCGTTGTATAATTTTGGGAAGGCCGGACAGCTGTCGAAGACAAAAAATCTTATCCCTGCAGGAAATCGAAACCGATAAACCAATAGCAAAGCATTTCACACATTCAGC
>NW_019059605.1:2263035-2281306 GCF_000696155.1 Zootermopsis nevadensis | reverse complement strand
GGAAGAAAGATTTAAAATATTAAACCCATAGGATCTGAATTCGTCAAAAGGCGTCGTCACAGATGAAAAAGATGTCGGGCCATAAAACCAGGACGACACACGCTACATGAAAGGATGAACAACTGTGAGCATTCTGTTCCACTTCATCTCACACAGCTGGCCTACAACACACCCAGGCACCCCACACACTGATGTTGCAAGACAAGGGCCCCTTATTAGCATGGCCAACACAAAACTACAATTAACTGAAACTACTATACGAATTTTAGTAATATATTGAAATCTTAGCCAAACAAAATTTCAGTAGAAATTAATTTCGATTCATGTAGGTCAAATATAATTTCCTACAAAGTTCAAATCAAATTTTATTAAATGTCTGAACAATTCAAATTAACAAAACTTTCATGGAGCACAGACCCATAGAAACTAAATGTCTTTCGGAAGTGACGAAATCATAATGTTTATTACCGTGTTCACAGGAGCTCGCCACTGCATCCAATTTTTAGACAGCTTAACGCAGTACACTCCCTTATAACATTCGTCTTCAAAATCCATCTTTATACATTTTTCCCATCCACATTCATGCCTCCAAAATGATAAATATATTTCCTTCAGATTTTCCAACCAAATTGTGTATGTATTTATAACCTCACCTGTTTCATCTTAATAAAATCTTCTTGGGCAATCAGCCGCGTCAACTGGTTACCGTAGTAAAAATTATAAATCTCAGTATCATGCAATATTTTCCTTCCTTCTGTTGTTTCCTCTTTTTGAGTGCAACTACAGTCTCGCAAACAATGGAAATGCTTAGCTTAGGCACGATGTAACTAAACGCAGAGCCTGTGCTTACTATGCATAGGCTACAAAAATGCAATACATAAATCTACTACATACAACCTACTGATATATATATATATATATATTACCTGCCATTTGAAAGAGGTACTATTGTTCAGTGCATAATTAAAAAGCTCATCCAAACAACTTTTCTAATGAGAAGTGTTACGGCCGGCGCATAGCCAACAAACAAAAATTTCGAAATACAAGAGATTGTTTCTATTTGCCAGTAATCCCCATGCAGTTATTGGATTCATATTACCATACTTGTGGATTATTAGTAATTCAAACAAACCGTACTTCCAGCGATGCAATATAATTTCCCATCAATAGAAAGCAAAATGCAAAGGGCAAAATTTTAATCACACTAAAAACAGTGAAAACTAAATGGAGAATACACATGTCATTAAGTCAAATCATTTTATGATTAGTTTTAGTTTGTTTAACACAGTAACCATGATATGAAATATATGTATTGGAAATCTGAATGCGTTATAATCACATTATATTCACTACAAATAGAAAATAAGTATCTTCATAATTATCAGGAACACACTGTGGTCGTCAATGGCGTACGACTGCAGCGTTATATTTGCTTACGTGCTATTAACACGTGGTGATCACTGGTCTGTGTTCCTCCTTTTCGATTACGACGATGTCTGGTGGCAAAGGTTTCCGACATTTTAGAGGAACATACTGTTTCAATTTTTAGGGTAAAATATTTAGTCAGTCTTTCTCTAAAACGACGGATAAACATTTTTGACTATTACAACTCATCAAAATCAAAGGAAAAAAAGAAAACTCCGCTAAATGGGTACATGTATTTTAGTAGAAACATAAAATATTTCATAATACAGGAGTCTTTCCGTCTGTGATACTAAAATGGCTTACTGAACTTCTGAGGTATAAAACGTTGCGACGCTCACATATCGCTGTATTCATACAGAGTGTAAGAATTTAAATTTATGTGAAATTTTGGAAGCTCCATCTGCTAATTTAAAATAAAAATAACCAACCTCTTTATTTGAAGCTTGCATGTAATTTAGTTTCTTCCGCCATACAAGCGACGCCAGTGTGGGCCAGATCCAATATGACGCTCAATTTACAATTTAAATCCGCTGGTTGTCTCTGGGCGAAGAGAATGTACACAAAACACAAGGGTCATTGCGTTTCATAACACCACACCCAAGAAAAACAGAAAGTTAGATGGAGTTGTTATTGGACGGACGAGAAATTACAGTACAGCTCAAGACTTCGCTAGATATCATTAGCTTCGTAATATTACCCGTAAAATCCAATCACGGACATTGCCTCTCTCTGCTCATTGGCATTCAGAACAGCGCATGAAAAGTTAGCACAAGTAATCCAACGCTCTCGGCGTAGCGAACGGATTTCCGCCTGGAATTCCTGAACACATTTCACTCTTTCAAGCCTAAGTTTGAGTAAAAGTAGGCTGAGAACTCACTTCTGTTCGTTACTAATTCACAAATGCCGCAACAAAACTGCGAGCTACGGCACAGTAAAGGTGAAACGGAACTTGGAGAGGAAAAAGGGGGGAGCAAGATGGCAAAGAGTCTGTCATAATCAATAAAATCTTCTCGGGCAATCAGCCGTGACGTTTCAGGGACAGAGTTGGTTCCCGAAACGTCGGTTTACTGCGGCTGATTGCCCGAGAAGATTGTATTGATTGAACTCGCAGCCAAAATCTCAAATCTAAGTCTGTCATAACATATATAGTGCTATTGAAAATGTTTTTCCCCTCTTAATTTTTGATACAATTGGCGGCATATTAATACTTACACAAGAACAATCATGTGCGCGGACACACGTATCCATACATACTTGCATACACGCATACACAAATATATATATAATACACGTGTGCGCAATCGTACATCTACACTCTATCCTGAGCCAGCTGAATCCAGTTCACACATTTACACACCAGTTATTCCAGATAAATTGTAATTTTTAAATCTGTAGTGTAGTATCCTGGTGTGCTATGTTAATTATTGTTTTAGGGCAATTTTTCGCAAACTTAGATCAATGAACATTCCCTATAACAACATTATAAACAGACGTGCAACAAAAATCAGATCATAAAACATACGAGGACTCACGAAGTTGCGTAAAAATACATTTAAAAACTTTTACAATTTTTGACCTTTTTAACTCTAACAGTTTCAACTAATTTAAAACGTTTCAACATACAATTTTATTAATATTTATTGACATCGGATAAGGTGGAAGAGAAAATACGACCCCCGGCACCATTACATAAAAACAGGGAATTAAATCTAATGATGGCCACACCGGAACGAAAAATATTGTTCTGGGGAATGGACAGCGAGCGAACTGAGTACGCGAAAGGCGAAAAAAAAACACGTATCTTTAATGCAGTATGATGAATACAGTGATGTCGTGTTTGTTATTTCTCTATTTCTGTTAACTACAACATCCAATAACTTATAAACCTATAAATTTTCACTGTTTTTGTTTTCACTGACCAATTAAGAACTGACCTGCTTCCCTGCTGCGATTTAAATAAAATTTGAAAGAAAAAATCTTTTAAAAGTATGTCATGTTTCTTTCAGCTCAGCACTGGCCGGTTCACACATCCAAACCCCAACGGGCAAGTTTAACCCCCAGGTTTCTCTCATCTCATAGCATGAATCACGGGCGTTTAAAATTACTACTTTGGAGGCTCCAGAAACGCGAGGTTTGCCTTTGAAGATAGCATAAGCCAACTTAAAACTGTTTAGCTCAACAATGAAATATATTCAGTAACTGAAATTTTTATACCCAGTTTGTTTAAAAATCTCTAGATACTGGATATATGATGTCTAATTTGAAATTTGTTCCGAAACTTTCTACGAAGAATATATTGAAAATCCAGAACGTTAAAAACCAATATTTCTTACTTCAAAGGACCCAATATACTTTAAAATAAAATGTATTTCCCGTCACTTAGTAAGTAATTACGTGTCTTCCCATAAATTTTCTTGCAGTTGCGAATTTTCTTGTAATGAAATCCCTTCGTAAGAAGTAAGTTTTTCTGCCATCATACGTTTCTCGAACACTAATGAGATCGCCAAATTCTAACTGAACGCTTTTAAACTCATCAATTCTATCATAAATGAACAGAGATTACTCTCTCCTCAAAGGTCGAACTCCCATGCTTCCACGCAGCCAACCTGTTCCTCTTGCCGTTACAGAAATTAGAATATTTCATTCTGTGTTTCTTAATCAAATACACTTCTTTTAATATTCAATTTATCGGATCATCAATTCTCCAAGGAAGTTAGCAGCTCGGAGGTCCTAGAGAATTGCAAGGTCATCGCTGATTTGATAAGAAACTAAACTGGCTGTTTTAAACCACGTAACTGTGTTCAGTTAACAACGGGCATAATCACAGGCTTCCAACGGTCCAGACATAATCATGATGCAAATAGAAACAATCACAGATTCCAAAGTACGTATATGTGGCACGAAAAATAAATAAAATTTATAACTGAGAAATAAATTCAACTGAAAATCTACAAGACAATAGCACACCAAGCATTATTATAGGAGTAAAGTTTGGAACAGTTCAGATTAAAGACACAGCAAAGATGGATCTGCAAAAATGAAATGTTTAAGATGAATTAAGAAGTGTACAAGAATTACTATGATTCGAAATTATGGAACATTAAAAAATTATAAGTGGGTAAGAACTCTGAATGTTTCCGATTAGTGTGAATTATAATCTGTAGAAACGTTTCCTTGGACTTCGCCTGTCATCTAAATTATAAAGAAAATCACAACGTTTCGAAAGCTACTTTATGCTTCTGTTTCCTGGAAATAAGGAAAGGGAACAGAAACCATATCTGCCGGGCACCCTGGTTGAGCAATCCTCTTTTTACCTGCAGACGGAAGGCGATTCCAGCTTCTGAAACGTTCTGATCTTTTCTATAACAAGAATGACGAACCAACGAGCAAATTAGAAGATACGTTTGAACCACGAGGATTTAGGAGAATTAATTAATGTTCATAATTTTCAAATCAGTACAACTCTAAAGCAAAATTGTACGTCTAGTACGACATACGAGTTTCCACATATTAGAAGTTGGATCGATCAGAACGTGTTCAGATTATTATTATTATAATTATCTGAAAAAGCCTGTATTTTAACTGTTGGTGTGGGTACTTTATTCTGAACTATTTGAATTGTCCCTTGGGAAAACGAAAGGCTGTATCCAACAAGTAATTCACTTGTGGGGTCCTTAAATGGATTACCTTGTAGGTCAATAACTTAGTTTCCAGCAACTCTTACTTTAACTACCTGGAAAGTTTCGCGTTCACTTTCTCTTCTTCATGCAGCTGTGTGGCAGAGTACGTCTACAACCGGAAAGATTAATTCACTCAAAACGAACCTACTTCTCATTTTCCCAGAAGACGACATTAAATATTTCAATTGGACGATATATTTAAGAAGCCACACTTTACCAGTGCAGATGTAAATTCCACGACGGCAAATATAAAGATTGTTGTATTCTGGAATGTTGCATCATGCAGTCCGGTGGAAACTGACCAACGTTTCGGAGGTAATTACTGCCATTATCAGGGCGACTATGGTCCCGATAAAGTACCTCCCGAACGTCGGTCAGTTTCTACCAGACTACAGGGCGCACCATCTTAAAAGGCAGTAATTAGCATCTCACTAGTCAACTATAAAATTTAGATGCAGTAGAATATAAACAGTAATGTTGTAATATTGTAATAAACAGAAATATCTGTGTGTGTTGTATGTGCCAACGCTCCCACTGATGCTATAAGATCGTCACTGCAACAGGACGATTATGAATCATGGATGGTGGATGTGATTTATTACTCTGCTATAGGTTTCGGCGGCTACAGTGGACAGAATCAGTGTCCGCGATTCAGTCCTAAACCTTCCTGCATTTGAAATAGGATTTATAATAATAACTGCACCATATAGTTAGGGATTGATAAAAATTTCAGAAATACTATTAAGTATGTCAAAAACTCGCAGTTCAGTGTTTTGTATTGTTTGTCAGAACCCTGATGATGGGAACAGAGTTGGTTCCCGAAACGTCGGTTTACTACGGTAACCAGTTAACGCGGCTGATTCCCCGAGAAGATTTTATTGATTGTACTCGCCGCGAAAGTCTCAAATCCTATTTCATTGGGCTTCTTTGCGTTGCAAAATTGTCCCCACGAGAAATTTCAGGGGAGTCAACTAGGAAGATGTCATATGGGTGATGAATACCCCCTCAAAAAAAATAATAATAATAACTTCCATCCCAGAGGCAGAGACGAAGTAATACTGCAGGTCCTAGGCTGGAATTTATAACACAGTTGTCAGTACAGAATGAAAAGTGGAGGATATTCCCTGCATAATAACAGTGGCTCGTCTTAAGCAAAACTCCTATCCTTCGGGACGGCTCACACCGGGCAGTCAAATTAAGACGACAGCAAATTTGTGAGTCTAGATTAACTGGCCAAGCATCCTGCAAGCCGTTCATAGCGACTGCGCGATCTGATCATTCGTGCACTGGGATCGTAGGTTCGAATCCCTCCGCGATATCAACGCTTCTTCTCGCCTTTCTGTTTTGTGTTGTCCTGGGTAGATACAGGCTTTGGGTCGGGATGATCCAGCATTAAAAGGAATTATTTCACGTAGTGGAAGTATTTTTAAGTTGAAAAATCCAATAGGGGCTAATGTGTAGAAAAACTACAAATAATTCTTTCCACACTCTAAATATAGACGAACAGACGGAAGTGCACAAAATATCGCAGAATTTGCTCGGAGAGACTGATTAAAAAAAAAAAAAAGTTGTCAGTGGAACCACGGTTCCGGAGAATTTGACGTAAATACGTCTATACGGAAAGGAAGTTTATATATTGGCTTTATTCTAAATATTTCCTTTATACATGCTTTACAATTGAGATAAGTTTGATTAAGACATTGCTTATTTAATTTGAATTAGTTACGCTTAAGATGGGTCTGTGGTAGCTGAATGTAATGTAAAGTAATGAAATGTAATGTAAGGTAAGGTAAGGTAATGTAAAGTAATGTAATGAAAAGCAGGTAACAATAACAATTGAAGTTTCCTAGGTAACATAACAATGCAGTTACACTTTTTCGTTTCACTTTTTGCCGAATGACACTGACCCTAAAATATAGACGTATTTACGTCAAAAATACGTCGAGTCTCCAGGCCAAGATATAAATTCAAGACCTCCGAATAAGAAAGCAGAAGTGTAACCATTCGGCAGAAAGATTCAATCTGTTACATCTCTCATATTCTTAATACCACACTTGAGTGGATATTACGTTAATATGCTGTGACGTCATGGGGCTCTCTGCCTCAGAAACTGGGAGCACCGAAATAAACCTCAGACAGAATAGTCTGCCCTGAGGTTTTATTAAAACGCTTTATAAATGCGAAGCTCACTCTTTTCATTACAGACAGGTGCATTTCACATCGTACACGCTCTTTGTGACTAACACGACGGGGTTACTTTGATGTCAATCCAGTGGCTTCCAGCCAAATTGTGACGGATTTATGATGCTATGGCTTCGAACCACACAATGCCATAATTCTGCTGAATCCTTTTATACTTCCAAGTGTCGGTAATCCATATTACGTTTAACAAGATTAAAAATTATATTTCAATTTGGAGCACATATTTTCTGAATATGGTCTTTGCTCTTTGGTATCCGTCACTGGTCATTATACTGACATACCTAATAAACGATGCAGATAATGTTTATTATCAATGATAATTTACATGCCTTTATAACACTGCACGAAGGCTCATATTATATTTAATATAATGAGTTAATTATTCACAGACTTACTATGTAACATACTTTGTGCCCTACACAGGCTTTGGGAAATAAATAAAATTCGATTCAGTTTCGTGCATATAAGGTGTCACTATGTAGTGACGGATGGGGAGCAGTTAACATCGGTGCCAACTTTCGCACCGACTAAGAGTTCAGCTGGCACAGGTATTACAGGTCACATCTATATTAACATCGAAAACCACTCACAATGACCAACAGTTTAACCGTAATAAATAATGCAGCAGCAGCAGGCACATCATTAAGCCAAAAAGCCTTGCTCAAGAAATAAAAATTGACATTATTACGCGTAATTGCTAAGTTGGTCTCCTTTCGATATACATTTGGCGCCAGACAGCAAAGAGTTTTGCTATTCCCAGCAAAGTGACATAACAAGCTCATTGCTTCCTGACGTAGCTATTTAAAGAACCAATTTCAACTGCACATATTAAATATTCAGTGACGAAACTACGTCCAACTGTGACTGCAAACAGCAAATAACAAAATATTTGAAAGGAGACTGTCGTGGCCTATTTTCTGTTTAAGTACTCTTCTGGCATTCGGTTAGTAGACAATGTAAAAATAGTGAAAGCTTCCGTCACGATGGTACATAATTAGTCGCCCTACAAATATACAAAACACTTATTAAAATCGTAGTTGATTCTCTCAGTTCTCATCTATCCTCTGATCCACAGTCCAACATCCGAAACCTATGAATTGTACGAGAGCTGGCTGCGTTAAGTAAACCTACAGCGTGAAATTTCATACAAGCTTCTAGTACACGCTTCTCAACACGCAAAGGGGGGAAGGGGACAAACAAACGCCGATTCTGTCCAACGCAAACGATGTGCTTGCTGATATATACATATATATGGCTTGTGCAATTTCCATCTCTCGATAAAGCTTGGGTTATGTAAAACCCGAAACCAAATCTCTTCTTCACCCTATAAGTAATGCAAAGGGTCTGATGATCACAGGAGCAAAGATCTCTTCACCACCGCCCCAACCCATGGTTCAATCTGGCACCAGAAGTGTTTATTCTATTAGATAACCACTGATAACCATATTATGGCTGAATGTCTATAGTAAACTTTGTGGGGCTGTACTGAAGGGAAGGTTGAAACGAAATGTCTCAAGCCAAATGTATGGCGCCATTTTATATGCAGTAAGTTATATTCTTTGTTCCTGTTGTATAATTGCGTAGCATTTGGCATAATGACGAATGTGACGATAATGAAGTGTGTTAAAACGGGTAAGGTAAGAAATGTGTAAGATTTTTGGTTCTCACTAAAAGCAAAATCATTAAACAAAATTAGATTCAACGAATGGGATAAGAAACCAAATCCAGTAAAATGGCCGTATGAAGATGCCTGTCTTTTGTGGTATTGTGCCGTCTGGAGTGGTAGAGGTTTATCTACGTTTTAGAGGTTCTTGCTGCCTTCATCATTTGGGTGAAATCCTACTGAAGAGCTAAGTTTGTTCTCAAAATTATCCTTAAATATGTCACTAACGACTGTAGACAAGCGCAACTTCCCAAAGCATGGTCTCTTTTTTTATTTTTCAATTAGATAAGTTATTCCACACAAAACTAAATTTCAAGTAATAAATTATTAATTTCCACTTCCGTTGAAATATCCAACAAGTCTGAGACAAAACAAAGATTTGTTTTGTATAAATATGTGATTCCTTAAATTCTTGTGACAGTGGATAAATTATTACATCAATGCTAAGTATGTTGGACACTGCCCATATTTGAAAATACATTTTATTCACACATTTTGGGACCTAAATTTATTGCCGTCTTCGGCTGTCGTAATGACAGACGGAAACAGATTCAAATTTCGTGTACCTTAAACAATGGATACTATCCAAAATAATATTGATATACAATAGCATATTTAAAAAAAATGATTCAACTACATGCATAAACTATCTGAACTAAACTTCCTTGTGATATCCATTGATTTTCTAAGCTAATTCCTGAAATCCACAATAAACAGACGATACTGTATTAGTTATGTCCCACTCACGATCATTTTCATACTTTGATTCAAAAAATGAATATTAAGGTCGAATAGTTAAGAAGTTTTCCTATATGTATGTGAAATGTTATGTTCTCATATTTTATGTGCAGAATCAGAATGATCAGAACATAAACCGACGTTATTAAGGGCACAATAAAACATTCTTGTGACTGAACCACACATGTACAAACAGCCCACAATTAAATCGTTTAAAATAACTCACGTCATATGTTCATGCGTGAAGCCATATTTCAAAATGATATTGGCACACTGAAAATATATTTTGTAAAGAAAAAAGACGTAATTAATTCGCTGCGTGGTGGTTACAACATCATTTTAATAACCTCAATTATATAAATGGTATATATATATATATTATATATATATATATATTACTGACTGAATAAAGGGCAATAAATCTAGAAATAATACTAATTAATTTTATGAACGCTTGCACAGGCAGACATGTTATATATTATGAAAGACAAATGATTAAACTGGACCGTCATAAAGTCTGCTTTTATTTAATTGGAGTAGGCTTGTATGTTTGTGCTCTCTAAAACCAAAGTCCAAACATCGCAACTGGCACTGTCGTTTGGTAGAATGTCGAAAATTTAATATATAAAAATATTAGCAGATAAACTATAAGCAAATTCATCTTTGTGGTAGGAGATGTTGGTCTAAATTTCACTAGAGTAGGTTGTCCCGAATACGAATTCACTGCTAATCTCGGCCTTAGGACATAAACTGTATCGTAGTCCCGCAACACACACAGGACTTACGGGTTGCTACATTTTCTAGTTCTTAGAGAGCATTAACCTATCAACTTTCGACGTACAGTGCATGTACATGTATGGTTTCAAATACGACAAAACAAGTGATAGGATCATCTTCAGATTGTTTCTCAGACCTTGGTCGCCCTCTTCTCAGATTAGGCTACCTGGTGAAGTCCAGTTATATATTACTTTTGGTTGCTTATCGCCTTCTATTCGCGTTGCATGCCCACACTATTTAAATCCTTTGTACTATCTCTAGAATTGTTTATTCACCACCTATTCCTTTTTTCATTTCACTATTTTGTATTCTGTGCTTTCTTGTCAGTTTTGTTCTTCGAACTGTGCAGTAGCAATATTTAAATAGGTTTGCTCAGGACACTACACGGATTCGATACAGGCGAAATATGTCAGGTAAGTAAACAATGAACCAATCACACAGAAATCAGTTTCGTGTAAGTTAAGGTGTGCCTTCTGGAACAATGGCTGTTATGGGAACACAAGAAAACGCGTGCAGGCTAATGTGGTAAATGAAAAACACAAAAGAGCGCTGCAGTGAAATATACATGAATAAGTTCTAAGAAAAGCAATCATAAATACTTTTCTTTGAAAGCTTTTACACAAAAGAAGAAAAGGCAAATATTTACAGTTGCAGGGCTTAAATAATGGTTAAGATTTACAACAGTGATCAATAGTCTTAGAAGATGTTTGTTTAGAAGTTCCCTATGAGCTACAGTTTTCACGATCAGGTCCATAAACATTCGACATTATTTCATTTCACAAACATTGTTACACAAAGATGTTACATATGTCTAGAATTTCAACACAAGAAATGTATCAGGCCTGATCATAATGGATGTTACGCGACACAAACGCAAGATTTAACTTGCGCGGACTAAAGGGTGCGTCGTGCGGGTAATTTGTGGGAAGACTGAAACAAAAGAGAAATCATCCCGCTATATTGAAAAACCATTCTTCATTTTATAATTATTTAACACAGCACAGAGCGCACAAATTCCATTTCACCCACACATAAAATTAATTTTCTCTTTCTCAGAGTTGGCAGAATTTTGAGTAATTAAACTTTCATGTATCTTACCTTTCGTACCAAGGGAATTTAGGAGTGTAAATTCTGTTCAATATAGTAATATTATTATAAAGTTAAAATACCAGCCTTATTAACTTAAATTAACATGTAATAAATTAAAATAACCAATGCAGAACGAAGATCACAAGAGTTAAGCACCACTAAATAACTGAATTTTACAATTTAATACTGATATATTTTTCTTCTATCTGGCCGTGCTTTAGAACTCTGTTAAATAAGCCCGAATATTGAGTTAATATTCAACAACTTTACGGTGCTGCAAAATCGGACTTCGTTTCCTTAAATGATGTAAAATGTTTACATAGAGTTTTTGGTAGCTGTATATGAGACCAATGTCGATATTTAATTTCTGTCCATTTTAGTACATAATTGTAACCTATTGAATAGGCCTATAGTTTTACCTTCACTGTGTTTTACAAATAACGATTATTGATTTCCAGTGTTCTGGTATAATTGTTTATCGTTTTATTTACAGGTTGTGACACAATTAAGATCTCTATACTCCATCCAAATATAAATTGATTTCTTTTGAAGTCATTTCCTGTTACCAAAAGTTTCGCTTCACAGAGTGGACAAGTGATTTAGAAAGGGTTAGTAGCACGAATGGGTTATAAGAGATGTGATCTAAAGCCACGCTAGATTGTAATGGTATACTGAAAAATAAAGTTCCGGATAACTTGGATACCGACCAGAACTGATTGAACAATTCTGTTAAGTGTTACTTGCTGATGATGCATATCAATACTTCTGGGAAATGCGATCAAACCACGGAAACATATTACTTCCGATAGAACATAGTTCCCAAATGACTTGCCATACATTTTCATGGATTTTATATCTCCTCCATTCTGACGCAACTGTGATTCAAATTTTACATTTTAATAATAAGTTTTGGTAAAATAATTATAAATATCAAATATACAAACAACTGTGATGAACAAAAATTATATTAACTGAGTCAGAAACAATACTTAAATTTCCCACACAATGGTATTTTAAAATCGAACACAGTATATTTAAAAATAAATTTAGTTAAGAAGAACAGAATCAGAAACTTCTCTACTGGAAGTAGCCATACTTGATAAAACTGCACCTTGAAACGTAAATAGCAACTACAAAGTATTGGCTTTCACATTCACTTGGTGAATATACAAATCCGCCATTGCACAGCTAATCCGACTGCACAGGTTTAGAATATTTCCTTGTATGTTCTTACATATTAACCACGTCAAAATTATTTAAGACATTTCAACTTCATAAAATCTATATTTTGTTTCGAATGGTATCCGGAGATATTATGAGACTTTTTATTAAATTTATCAAGATTAGTTTGACATTCACGAAAAATAAAGATCATGTTATTTCTATATAAACCAAAATTTAAATCGCCCCACAAATTTTCGTGCACACTCCCAACACCAAATCGCATGTAAATCCATTAAGAAATTAAGACACATATCATCTCAACGAACTGACATTTTCTGTGCAATACGATTTCATTCTTCACATATCTGACAAGGACACCATAAATCCACTAAACGACACAGAAGAACTGTTGCGCGATCAAATATTCTAGGTTAAAATGAAAAGCCCGCTCATTCGGTTAATGTGTCCTGAGATTACAGATATAAGGACCGGAGGTGGGGCGTCATGTTAACAGCCTTAGTCATATTAGCCAGGCTAACACTTTAAAAAATATTCTTGTTATTTTCGTGGTTCACTGGAACACCATACACACTATAACACAACAAAACCGAGCAGATAAAATATTAGCGTTGTCAGGTCAGAAGCGAGCGTCAGCCTCAACTAGCTGGCTAACAATTTATGACTGGTTGCAGCTGAATAATGATGAATTTTATCTCGTCGCTTTTGCCGTGTTCCAGCGTATGGAGTGTGACTGAAAGACGAAAGTAAGAAAGCTCGATTTTGTTTTCCAGTGTTAGCCAGGTTAATACGCTTAACGATTAATATGGACCAGAGCAAAGGGACTTCTGAAGGAGTAAGAATTATATGGAAGTAAGAAATATGGCTGAGCGGCGCAAACACGTCGTAAGAGACGACCTGTACTCCCAGTGAGCCGGAACGCAAGCCTCGGTACGCTTTAACGATTGCGAAATGTGATCGACCTGAAAGAATCCAAGGCACAGGCCAGCTCTTTTATGTTTTACTACACACAGTTGGATGCATGGGGCTGCAGTAGCTAAATGGCGTTTGATGTCCACTTTCCACAAGACTGTGAAATACGTGCGTAGTTATTTATTAGCCTTTTTTCTTAGGCAATGGCGTGAATTGAATGTGACGCACACACTTCGGTACTAGGCCCCTCACTTTTTACATGGAAATGAGGCAAACGTGTTTGTATAATATTTCATTAGATGCTGTAGGGGCCTACGTTTTCCGAACCTTTTAACATTGAGGCCACAAGGGAGGGTACAAAATGGAAAATGTATTTTAAGTGGAATATGTTTCATAAAGAGGACTGAGGAACAGAATAAAGTCTCAACTGAAATTCGTCTACTTTTTGAAGTCGAGAAGAGAACGTTTACTTCCCTTCGTTAATCAGTCGTACGATTCTCATTTTAGTCTCTTTGTTGTATGGTTTATTTAACGATTTGAGCAGCTCAAACAAGGTCACACATCGCCAATTGATGAGTTGATTAATAAATAATAAACTATAAAGGAATATGGAAGGAGATGGGCATGACCTAATTTGATATATTTTTCCGGAATTTACTCGGAGGGACTGTGGAAAACCACAAAACACAGGCCGGATAACAAGTTTTCAGGCCGAAATTTAAACATAGGACCTCACAGAACACAATGTTCGGTAGTTTATTGTTATCCAGAGTCGTATAACAATTAAATGGGTTACCTCGTAAGTAAATAAACAAACAAACAAACAGGACCTACTTTTAACCAGTTACCTATAAATAAGGTAAAGTAATACCTTTTGTGCAATTTATTGCAGAATCTTACAAAATTGACACAAAGTGGAAATGTAATTCTTGTCCATTCTTATGTTTCATCTCCAAAACATCTACAGGATAAACTGTTATTTTCTATAAGCCTTCTGTAGTATACAGCAAGCTTTTATCATTGTTAAGTTCTCATACAAAATATCATTTCGGAAATACTTCAATACTGTAAACACCCATCGGTTATTCAATTAACCCTGAAAATATTCTCAACTATATAAGACACCAAACTCGGTTACACTACAGACGCTCTGATGCATGTATGTTTGTTATATACACATATCAATTGATATACGTGATAGTATATAGCCTGTCTCAGCCATTACGTAGAACAGCATGTACATGATATCATCGTTAAAAATTGTTCAACAGACGCATTTCTGTTCTTACTCTTTAATGCCTGAATGGCCGTGACATAGCTCTGGCGTTTAGTCGCCCACTTATCACAGCAGACACCAGAGTTTACACCGAAGACAATCCAAGTGGAAATTTTCGTGGACGAAGTAGCCCTTGGCCAGGCCTTCCTCCGAGTCCTACGGTCTTCCCGCGCCAAAATAATTTTACCGCTGTTCCGTTTACTCTCATGTACATATGGAGGACGGACAAACGGTTAGTTACGGGCAGCAAATCCACACAGACAGTCTCGGCCCGCAACAATAACAATGTCTGTGTACTTGAACCCAATACTACAATATGTAAAGAAACTGTATTGTCATTGTAGGGTTATTTATACCACTGGCAAACGCCAGAGGAACATAAACGAAGCGTTTTAACATATAACAGCGGTTTAATATATTACAATGCCTTACAATTGTGGTGACGCTCTTGAGGGGATTTTATAATATTATATTTCTACACTTCTCGACTTCTAGACTATAATTAGCCTAATTATTAAAGGCATGTCATTAGTATAATCTGCTCCGTTGGTTGATGCTTGTTTGAGATGATATTTTTGCAGTATACATTTAATGTGATAAATTAATTAACAAGATAAAATAAAATACCATTAAATATATATTTATGTCTATCTGTCTTCATATTTTATCTAAATACCTACCTAACACAAATACTAACATAACCAGTACAGAAAATAAGCCTGCCTTGAATTTTCGATACTGAACTGCAATTTACATTTTAGGTTGTGTAAACCTGGCAAAAATACACATTGCAACCATATCGATTAAAACACAAAACATTCGTGTCCAAGCAGGCATATTATCCCTCTCGAATCCAAGTCAAGGGCAGTATGACACACTTTAATTAAGCAATTGAACGAACATTAAAACATTAAAAGACTTGTGAGTATTCACAGTGAGTCCGTCCCGCACACCAAATTCAATTAAACTGTGCACTTAAATAATTGATGCAAATCAGTCGCTCTTCTGGGAGACTACTATCAGCTTATATTAAACTGAATTTAACGTGTTACTCCACCAACAATCCAACCAGTGTCCCTGACCAATGGGTGGATGAAATCAAAGCTAATAAGCGGTGGATTGGCCTTACCACTGGGCTCGTACAATGAAGCAACAACCGAGCATAAACAATTGTGACATGTGGGGACAACTAAGTTTGACCCCATAAAATTACATTATTCAGTATCCTGAAGTGGATGCCCTCCCACCTTGTATAATGGTGATGTGATACCACATACCGAGTGGTAGCTGGCAAAGTGATCATATTGCCCATTCTATACACGCAACAGTGCATCTCTAACGGGTAAATACAGAGTGAGTCCAGGCTAGTACCATGGATCCCACATCACAGCGATGCAGTCACCTCCCCCCTTTCCAGAGGAAATGAACCTGTCATTCAAGTATGGACATAACATTCTCATTAAACTTTTCAATTACATAAACAATCATCAGATTAATAACATTAACTATTACCATTTGCTGGCAGAGAGGGGGGGAAATTCAATTAACAATCTAATAATTATTCACTTAGCAAAATAAATTTTCTGATTCCCCAGCGCTTGACATAGATACAAGCGCAAGAGTTCTTTACTGTTTTATTTTACATTTGTCACATGACTCACGCTGAAATTGAAAATGCAGTAAAATAAACTCTGAAAATTGCAAGCCAAGTACATTTTCCACATATACAGAGGCCTATGTTTCTCCCCACGTACCCATACATATATATATATATATATATATATATATATATATAAATAAATTCACTAAGAATCCTTTCAAAATTCTTACAGCGGTATCTTTTAATTAAAATTACCTGGATGTAGTTTGTAACTGGATGACAAAGGACGATTTCCACATCAGATGAAAAACTAAATTTCTTCCGAGTTCCTAATAAACGTTTCTTTCGTGTGTTTGTACGGAAGATGTGTCGGGGACACTTGGGGGGCGAGTAGGGTTTAAAAGATACAAGTCAAGGTGTTAAAATGGATAAATTATGCTCATTCATGTGCATCTAGCGACTCCCTAATGTTCCTCTTCTCCACCTGCTGCTGTTTCTTGAGAATGGTAACAATATTCCTACTTCAGTCATTTATACTTTACTTTGACAGTGTTCATTTCCCAGATTGCCTGCGGAAACGTGGTGTTCATTACGAGGCTGAGAAATATGTAGAGTAAGTCTTGGAATTTACTACGTGGCACCATTTCTATCTCTGCTTTAATCGTAGAAGGGGTTATTTCGGCTACTCCTAGTTCCCTGCCAAGTGCCAATCTCTGCTCTTGCTATGGCTTTGGCGACCTGGCCTTCCTTTCTCCCTGCGTTATTTCTCATTTTCCATCTCTTTATCCTTCTACTTTCTGCGTGCAATATACGTTCAGTAGCATTCCTCCCATTTTTATATTCTTACTATTACTTTTATTTCTCGATACATCTTATATACTTCCGTTTATCTTCTCCTTAATTCAAATGTTTGCTTTAAATTTCCTTTAACTCTTTCTTCTTTCCGCAGTTTTACCTCTCCCACTTTCTACAACCTTTTTCGTATCACAAAACTAATTGTTTGCTCTCGCTTTATTTGGAATTTTGTGAGGGGATATATAAATGTTTTTCTTGTTATACAAAGCTAAATTTAGAGTTTTGCATGTTTCAAACAACGAAGTAATTATAATGTACAAAGCATGTTCAGGTATGAATTGTTACTTTGAACTGTAAAAGAAGGTAGCTATGAACGCCAAATATAACCACCATACCGATAAAGGAACTTCACTCCTAAAAACATAACACTTTTCACGTTAAACAGCTGAGTGTATCTGTTCTATGCTTAAACTTACGTGTTCTACTCATCTCCTACAGATGTAGCAATTTCACTTAAACACAACAACAATTACATTAATATAACTGTTTGCAGTTACTAGCTGTGCACACAATTTTCAGGAATGCATGTCGGTATTACGGACATCATAGGTACGACATTTACTTCTTTTAACCCAGAAAACTTAATTTGTTTTCCACCTGTTCTACGAACCATGGTCGTTATCCTTGTTTATTCTGCTCTACTTCGAAATTATATTAAATGCTGGAGTGCGTAGTCATGCAAACTTCTAAATGGAAACAATAGTAACACCGGCCGTAAGATATGTATGGAAGAAAGTCTAACAAAATATATGTACAATCACTGTGCCCCCCTTCTACATGGGAGTAAAAAAAATGACGTCAGCGCGAAATTTATACTTTGAGTCTCGTTTAACTGACTACAGTACGCAATTTGGTATGGATATACATCACAA
>NW_019059605.1:2247047-2262996 GCF_000696155.1 Zootermopsis nevadensis | reverse complement strand
GGTTTTATATTAAAAGATCCACACATGGAAATGAGGCAAAGTTTTGCCGTCAAACAGATGATATAGCATTGAGTAAACAAGGAACAGTCTACATCAAGCTGTTATTTGCAGAATTCAAAATGTGACTTGAGCCAGTTTTAGAGATGGAGTCTGCCTAATGACTAACGCGAACTTACATTGCTTCTATTAAATGCAGTCTGCTTTGATCGGAGCATTATAAGCTATAAGCCAGGAATTTTGAACCATGTCTCTGGGCAGAAACAAACAGCATTTTGCTTTTGAATTTGTACATTTACAGCACTTTTAGATCCATCTAATTAGTTACCTCTGTACTGTAATGAGGGGGGGGAGGCATCCCTAGATGTACGGAGGTAACATTGTTAAATTAGACGCAAAACTCCCGGAAATTCTGAATTATAGGAAGACACGAGGAGAAATCAGAAAAGACTGGAATAAATAGAACATGGAAGGAAGCAATCAATTGATTTTCCGCGAATAAAAACTCTATACTACTTCAATAAGTGAAGGTCTTCGATAAATCGATATTTTATTAAATTACTTCTGAATCTGAGTGAAAGTAATCTCATGGCACACACAACTTACTCGTCAACTGTGACCTTAGGATCACACAGCAAGACTTATTATATAACTCCCACCTTAGTGATCAGCCTTCGAACTCGGAATTAATGCAAATAAATAGCTTTCGAGAAATCGATTGATGGACTGGCTAAAGCCTGTGTAAATAACACAAACAGTCTCGCTATCATGCTGATGTGAAAATCCGTATGATTCATAACATTTTCAATTTTACCTCTTAGTTTATCCCCGATCAAAATTACCCACCTTACCATCTCTAATTAAAAATATACTTAACAGTGCTTAGTCTATACTAGTTAAAACTGCAGCGCGTAATATAGCTTAAAGTAATAAACCATAGAGATTTAGATATAGTTTCAATACTACATAAAACTGTTGAAGAGGTCTTACATAAGAGACAAACCGATAGAATGGCTTGTCCAGAAGGTGTTTCGTGTTATTGGCGCGGAAAAACGTCATAGTAACCGGGAACTTCAATTATAAGTTGCAGCGGACCGAGATAATTATCTCGGGTGCGATGGGTAATGCATCACGTCACACGCCATTCCGCCTTGATTTTCTGCACCCGCAGCATCGCATTATTGCTGGAATGTAAACGAAACGTCAGCTGAACAATGCGTCAGTAACCGGACCATGCGGACTGCCGTACCGAGCGAGTTCGCTCAGCTCACAGTTCCGACTTTTTTCGGAATCCGGATTCATATTTCCAGGAGATAAGCCGTTCTCTGATATTCTGTGATTAACATCGTCTCCAGGTAGGTCTATCGTAAATTACCAGCTACTTTTTGTCCAACGAATGGAAATTTTTCCTCAACAATTCTGTTCCAAAACATTTGCAATAAATGTTTTTGGGTGTGACCTTTGAACATGTGTGCACTATCCTGTTTTATTTCCAAAGACAAAAACATGATATATTATTTTATGCAATAATAACTACGCCAATTAGAGTGTACAATTGACATCAGTGGAGTGTTCTGAGTCCGAACAGGGTACTAAGGAGACGATGTCGACCCAAGAGGAATGATGAGGTTACTCACAATTCGTATTCTTCGCCAAGGATCATTAGAGTGATCAAATCATGTAGGATTAAATGGGCGGGGCATAAAGCACTTATGAGATGAGAAACGCGTAACAAATTTTAATTCTAATCGAAAACTAATGTGAAGGACCTAATGTATGAGAGAAGACAACATTAACATTTATCTTAAAGAATACATTTGTCTCAGGGTAGAGACTAGTGCGAGCTTTTGTAAACACCGTAATAAAACTTCTGCTTCCATAAATGGTGCAGGATTTCTTAACTAGTAAAGTGACTTAGTTTCTCCAAAAGGGAGGAGCGTATGCAGTCAATATTTTGGTATGGCTCTTGAAAAGCTAATAAACACGTTTCCTGCACCACGTTCAAATATTTGAATGCGCAATCAGCTTCATTCCGTAAAAATCATGAACATCGACTTAAATATCAAGTGTAAGCAGCTTCTTTCGCACTGCGTACATAAAACTCGTATCAGCCGAGGCTCGCTTCTCTAATTGCATAAGCAGTTCTCCCGTTTGCCGGCCAAATGACGTCAACATTCCCATCGGGTCCAATTTTGGCTGAAAATGAACTGACTTTGCTTCATTCCTCCAGCATTCTCATAAAGATCTGCAAATATTTGCACGAGCGAAGCGAACGCACAAATAAAAGCAAGTGGAAATGACTAGGTATAAAAACGCATGTAACAACACGACGAAATGTACAACAGTCGTCAACGTACGGAAAAATGAATTTTGTTGTCTTCTGGTTCAATTCAGTTACACAGTTGCCATGAAGAGGGCGCTACACCAACGCAAAAAGCCGTAACAAATCGGACACTGGGACACAGGCCAAAATGCAGCTTACGTGCCCTTTGCATTCTCGCCGTTGGAAAATGGATACCACTTCCTTTCCGTTCGCAAAATGATGAACATGATAGTGAGGCCGTCTGGTCGGTCATCATTCTGGGGGCAGTTCAGACACACGCGCGGACAGCTCACGCGAGCTTCAGCAGTCACGAAAGGCGTTCGCGTGCTGAGCGTTTCATCATTTGGAGAAGTTTTTCATTCTTTTCTTATTACTAGTTACAGTTGCCCCTGTGTGATGTGGAAACTGCCTTAACGTGATTCACGCTACATACAATCGGAGACATTGATGTGAAGTGCAAGAACGTCTACAATCTTGCATATATTTTTAACTTGCCGAATTTGAAAAAAAAAGTTATTATCCTCTCTTTACTTATTTCTTACTATAAATCGAAGGTTGAGCGCACATTTGTAATTATTTATACATTGATATAGGATTTGAGACTTTCGCGGCGAGTACAATCAATAAAATCTTCCACAGACACACACAGGCGAGGTAGCTAGTCACATCAGAACCCTGATGATGGGGATAGAGTTGGTTCCCGAAACGTCGGTTTACTACGGTAACCAGTTTACGCGGCTGATTGCCTGAGAAGATTTTATTTATTTACACATTCATTCCTAATTTCTTTGCACGAGATCTTAAAGCCATACATATATATTTAGTTTGTTCCTTCCATACTTTAAAAATCCGTTACACAATCATTCTTACTTTCATTACTGAAAATCGTCTCCATTTTGATACCTGCATTTAGCATATTTTAAAGTTTCGCCCACATTCTTAGGTCATGTACACGTTTTCTGCATCATCATGTGAAAATATTTGGTAATTCAACCATTTCTCTTTCTTCGATCAAAACCTCAGATTACATACAATATTTTTTAAAACTTTTTTGATTAGTAAATTATTGCTTGTCCTCTTGCTCGAAATATGTACATATAATTAATAATAAATAATATTATTCACATACGTAATCTTTGGTCATGCAAACGTTTGTAACTTCCTCAACTGTGAAAATTTGGCCATGCAATCGTGCCTGACGTATCTGCTGGAATCTTGCGTTATGCAAAGGCTTACCTCTGCGTATAAGCAGACATTGTTCTACGAACTGATTTCAAAACATAATTACGAACTAAATGGAAATTCTTTAAAACTGAGAGGTGTATTTAATCCAATCACTGCCCCCTCATTGGCTCTCACCTCTTTGCCTGGGAACATTTCAATCACACGAAGGGACCTCCCGAAAACAATGGCGACGGATCAGTCACTGCGAGTAAAGTTGAGCGACAAAGCGTGGACGGGAAGAAGATTAGATAGACTGTAAACTGCCATGAATGACGTGAGTCGGGAGGGGGAGGGGGGCAATGGGACAGAAGATGGACAGAGACAGATCGCTGAAGCAGGGACAGAATTCTATAGTCGCAGGTATTGGAGACAGGAAGAAAAATTGCTGATTTAAACGGACGACGGAAAAAAACATGACTAAAAAGCATAAAGTAATTTAGGGAACTGTCTTCAACAAATATTTCCATAGATATTTCTGAGTTAACTACACACCTATTAGACGATAAAAATTAGCAGACCAGCCACATTAAGCACGATGAATGGTTAAATGGACGGTGACTACGATGCGGACTGGAAGACCGGGGTTATATTCCCGGTAGAGGCAGTGACTTTTTCGTACACCATCGAGTCTAAACTGGCTCCGGGGTGGCAAGCCAGCCTCCAACCAAATGGGAACGAGGGACACTTTCCTCGGAGTTACAGCGGCCTTGACGTAAAGCTGACCACTCAACCACATCTAGTGCCGAGTTTATGAATGCTTAGTGTTATTCCTCCAACCCCCCACCCCCCGGACAGGTCTTCGTGCCACGGAGCTTGACTAAGCGCAGGGATTACTGTGTCTCAAGGGCAAATGGACTGTGGTGTAGTTTTAAAACAGTGAGATTCGTTTACGCGTGCCGTCCGTCTGCCGTTGGAATAAAGATGCAAGCCGGGAATACAGAGATAAGAATAAACATTCTTATTTCTGCGAAAACGGCCAAAAACGTAATGGAAAAAACGTGGTTATTCTCAAGTGATGTGATGGCGAGACAGTCTGTGAGCCTATACACTGAACGATGTGTCCTACAGATGGGACGAGCGGAAATGTTTGTGTTGACCATAAGAAAGCAGAAGCAGAATCGACGTTGCACAAGCTGAGTCGGTGGAATCCTGTCAGGCACAGTAATTCTCTAAAAGCGTATCGGACAAATAATCGATAAGAATGGAAGTGATTTTTCTCTTATGTTATGGGAAAAAGAGTGTAAGAAAACTACGCAAGAAGTTCGGGACGTCGAGTAGTCATGGTCCAACATTCGAAGGAACTCTTAAGAAGTCTGCAACGTTACTAAAACAGCGTACGAACCGGAGCTCGAACTGAATTTCAACTGCAAAAGAAACAGGGTCAATACACACGTTCTGCTTTCGAAGTGCATACAACACGTGGCTCCATCTATCACCATTTCATATTAGTACGTGTCGACCACATAGCATTTTTTTTCCTTTTTTATTTATTGTGTATTTGACGACGGTGTTAGTAGTTCAGGCCAGAGAACGATTACTGAACTGGAAAGAATGTTGTAGGAACAGTTCACCTATCGCCACTTCAGCCCTGAAGATGAAAACAGCATGTTTTTCCCCCCGAAATGTTGGCATACACGTACGGTTCTACATGGCCACACCATCATCCTCACCACCGTGAAACTTCGCATCTCACACAAACCTCTTGTTTCTGGAAGAAGAGTATTAGAACAGCCATGTTCATTTTGAAGGGCATCCGTCCACTGTTATGTGAAGGCAATCTCTGTGTTTTAACACATCTACAAGAGATAGCGGGATGACACCGGAAGAAGCTTCGCAAGATAGAATTAAACCAAATTAGTTTCCCATCCAACAACAAGCACGCTACACAGCTTATTTCCAGACCAACAAGAATTACGAGGAGAATTAAAGCAGCCAAGATAACATCAACAATCGATTTCCCATTATTTAAAGCAAGCTTCGAGAATAGCTCCTCCAAGGAGAGGGAGGCAGAAAGGTGAATAGACCAACGAGGAACAAGTTAAAAGCAGGAAGAAACATTGCACTAAATGACCATTTTGCCACATACTGGTAGCATATACCCTGAACTAAATCGGTGATATCTGCAGTGGCGAACCGCATTAATTATTGCAATCAGTGTGTCTCAAATATTCATCTGTGTCATGAAGATCTATCGACTGAGGAGACAGCAGTAAAGTAAAGCTGTCCCACTATACGCCATGTAGGCGTTTGCGGGGAGAGATTATATATAGCTCCTACTCATTATTAACCACGGCACTAGGTGGAGGTGAGTGGTTAGCCTCACGTAAAGATCAACAAAAACAAACTAACCCCAAGGAATAGAATCCTCCTTTCTATTTAAACACTTCAAAAGTTTCTCAACCCCAAACTCTGCATTCCGACAAGCAATACGAGTAAACATATAAGTAAAAGTTTTGGAAATAAATTTTAATAACAGTTATCAGTTAAAGGAATAAGAAACAACATCACCCAAGATCTATTTTGACAACAGAGATAAAGAGGAGGGCAGAGAATTAGTTTCTCCTGTGAAAGCCGAAAATTTAAAACTGGGACAAGGTCTCTAGTGAACATGGTAATGAATTCTGCGTCCCACAAAAGTTGGATAATGTGTTTAGTGGATGAGAACCCGAAAGTCCTCTGCTCCATATTTTCAGCTGTGACAGTCAGACGCCCATGCCTTATAACATACAAGCCACTTTGGGAGTTGGGCTTTGGCACGTACTTTGGGATTCAAGATGTAATCGTAACACATGAAAAAATATAGATTATATTCATGATACAGTGACTGATATTGAAACGTAATGCAGAAATATTCTTAGTTCATATTTCACGTATTACATTTAATTACCTTTGTTATTATTATTATTATTATAAATTAATTACTCATTATATTTTATCCTGTACTCTGGTTTAGTGGTTGGCTGTTATTGGCCTTTCTGGCTGTTGTCAAGCACTTAAATAAATGAACTGAATTGAATTATACGAATTTAATAATGTTTTAAAATAATATAAAAAAAATAAAGCCCGCTGTTACAAGAACAGGGTCTCTTACTTTTGAGTTTGAAACAGTATGTCTGATTGTAAAGCAGTACGGTGTGGTGGGAATGTTGCTCATACTGATGGCGAAATGCAATGTGTGTTATGTGGACTACAATGAATTCCATGAATGATTCGCACAGCTCTGGATTCGAAGGAATAACCGCTGTGTAAATGTAATATTAGACAGGGAACGTCTAGCAATCGCACGAAAATGTGTAATTTTTATTCAAGACAATTGTATCCTAGACTTCATTCGATATTCACCATCAGCTTCGCATTAATTTCCGTGAAGTATTGTTGGCTGCGCTATATGACACTAGTTCCACACCGAAAAATGGCGCTATAGAAGTTTGTGTTCTTTCCTTGAAAGCTCAGCAAAGTTAAAAGTTAAAGTTCATAACGGGGAAAAAAAACTCATTAACGCAAAGCTGAAACCACAGAACTTGAACTGAAACAGACAACTTTCAGAAAGAGCTTCTGTGTGGTAATGCAAACCTTTTTGTTGAAAGTCACACATGTGATGTTCTCTTGAAGTCCTCTATCACTATTCTCATATTATCATACATTCATGACACTACGACTTCTTTCTGAAGTGATTTACCATTGAAAAACTTCTATAACTTCTAGAATGTGAAAGTGTCTGCTACCTCTCACTTCCATTTACTGGTCTGTTCACGTCTGAGAGCTTTGACTTTGTATTACAAAGTAAAGAATAAATTAAAGTTACTGTTGCTAAACTTTTTGCTAAAAATATATTTTTAAGTTCTGCTTTAGTTTTTCCCGCCATTATTGGCGGTAATTTTCTAGTATTACATAACAGACACAGATAATGTATCCTACGTCCTGAACTGCCGAGGATAAAACCACAATGACTGATGCAATCTATAAAATCGATTATATGTTACGTCGATTTTTTTAGGTTATGTAACTCACGTATTACGCGTAACGAAACATCAACTAATAAAGTGTGTATGTAGAACGAGGTATACTCGGGTATTCTGGTCTCTGTAACAGGACACATGGATAGTCGTTTTCACTGTTCTAGCAGCGCATGGAAAAACCTTTATACACCATTGGAACCAGAAATGAAGGCAGTGTGTGGCGACACAATAATTATTCTAATGGGCAGTATACTCGTAATGTATATGCCACATCCATTAGTTGATTAAGACGTGGCTCAACACAGGCTAAAAGCGCTCTACCTAAATCTTTTTCTGCATACAGAATACGATCTGACAAATATTTTGCTGTTCAGCATTATAATGCGGCAAATATTACCATTCAGAGGACGTTACGCTACGTAACTGTTTTATGAACATAGACCTAATTACATTTGTACTCATATTTCTCAGACAAACTGTTAATAAACATAACGAGATTTAAAAATTATTCTCAGGCAAAAATGTAAGTCTGAACAAAATGCAGAGAGAGATAAACTACTACTTATAATTATAAATTAACAAAGGGAACTTTTAAAATTGTCGCAGTTAAAATGAGATCAACAGATTTGTAAACTGGAGTACAGATCCACATACTTCTTTCCTGAACGATGGTATGAACACCACCTCCGCATCGAAACTCCTGCACACATACAGGGAATGTAAAAATGTCATTTTATTGTCGCCTTGCATACGTCATACGGCAAACAGCAACTATGACAAATCGCGCACAAAAGCAATAAACTTTCGTTTGCATAGGGATAATAACAAGGACTGACGTATAGCAATGTTCTGTTTAATAGAATGTGGGCTTCCGACGTGTTCGTTAAGCAATCATCACGCGGAAGGTTACACATGCGAGTATTTTAAATTTAATTTTTAATTTACATTAAACACAAGTCATAGTTTTAATTATCATGACGCAAACGTGCAAATTTTAATTATTTTTTTATGAAATTAAAACATCCATACATATATAAACATTTTGCCTACAGTTATTGGGTTACATGATTTGGACGATGGAGGCAGCAAGAATCTCTCAAACGCAGGCACAACTCAGAAAACACCTACAATAGCCGCCGTGAATCTCACAAGATTATTAGCATTATTTCCATCCTTACGAGCAGCCAGCTCATCATTTCACCCTGGTTTGTATTTTTCATAAGCAGTGATGTTAAGACTAACTACAACCCGCTTGTAACATCTGTAGCCATAATTTGTCTGCCAGTAATTCCGATATTACGCTACATCCAACTCCCTGTGCTTCCAAATCCCGTGTGTAAATGCACATACACACGTCACATAAAAATTAAAACGTCGGACTTCAAAGCACGGTGACAATAATTACACGACATGGCACGCTATTACAATTGATGGACAGGAGGCTCATTGTAATTCCCCGATGTCGATCTGTTTGGCATTCTGAAACAGCAGTGGAAATATCCTAGTTGACTGGAACCGAATGTATGCTTATAAAACACGTTAAACCTTTCACATGTTCTGCTATTTAAATGAAAGTGGTACTTATACTGATAATACTAAAACGGATCTTATAGAAATGAGGCGGTAAAGGTGCGGCTATGTTAAGAATCAGTAATGGGCTCTGACGAATAAGGTATTGAACCATTAGGTCCAATAGAAACAGAAGAATTGTTTTACCAACTATTAGGCTTCCAAGAGGGAACTTATTTTAATTATTTCTATATGTTCCTTTTATGATCGACTTCCAATTCACAACACAAACCACAAGAAAAGACGTCTCCGAAAAGAGTCCCCTCTGAGTTTTTCGACTAGTCTTTTGAGTGTATTAATTATTTCCCCCATACACGCCACATATCTCCCTCGCCCTTGATTTGAACACCCGAACAATATTTGGTGAGGAGCACAAATTATACAGCCCCCCCCCCCAAACGCGGTTTTTCTCCAGTCCCTGTTACCTTTTCTCTCTTAGATCTAAATATTCACGTCTGCACCATGAATTCATAATCTCCCAATTTGTGTGTTTGCCCTGATCAACAACAAAAGCAACAGAGTTAAGAAACAAGAAATATAATATCACCAGCCGACTGAAAAAAAAATGTATTCTTATACAAGGCAACAAACATTTTTGTGTTCCGGGTTTCGTATTTAAAATGAAAGCGATATTTATAACATTACTAAAACGGGCCTTGAAGAAATACGGCGATAAAAAATCCCTGTGAACAAGTGATTCAAATGTCCCTACGCGCACACACGTGACTGTATGACCTCGATCACTTCCTTTTAACGTGTAACCATAACTAAATTTACCATGAGAAATATATTTATGCCCTTAGAGACGGGCGGGGTTTTTCTGAATCACCCTGTAAGTGCAAACTTAAAACACAGTTTAAGTAATAAAACAGACCAGTTCAATTACGGCCAGCATGAATAAGTTATTGGATGCAAGGAGGCAGAACGCTTTTTCCAGACGCATCAGCAAGAGAAAAATATACAGAAAACCTAGTCGTAAATGGCAACAGCAGTAAGAAAAAAAATATTAACTTCAGTAGGGGCTACAAATTAGCCAAACCGTGTGGAAAAAAAAACATAAAAAGACAGAATAAATAGCATGAGACACTGCTAACATATATTATCCGAAAATGTCAAACAAGTATTTCTTGGAAGCGTTGCAAGACTCGTCGAAAAACGACAAAACCGAGTATAGTCTCTCCTCCTTACTTTCTCAAATAAATTGCTTTCCTTAATTGCACGTTGGACTAATGAAACGTGTCTTGGTGATGTATGAAACCGCTAGTGTAATCCCAACATACGTACATTGCTCTATTTCTGTGTTGCATCTTCCTGCATAAACACTTCATACTTCCATAAACTGCCTCATGTTCATTTAAAAGGCGCTGCAAGACATTCATATCTTCAGAAGAAAGTTGTAACTGGTAGCGCCCCAGTCTGACACTCTGTGGGTCTGACGTAAAGTAAACTGAGTTGTTGCGTAAACCCAGAAGTTTATTTGGATCCATTCATGGCTTGAATACAGACCTCGAAAACTCATTATTCAAAACAGATTCAAATACATTCAAATTGGGATTAAAGTGGTCTTCTTTCGCCAAGCACTGAGTTCCCCGTCGATGTTGCAACCGTCGGCTCTTGAAAGATGACGATTGAAGTGTTTCTTGATTTTAAAGTCGGTCTTTAGTGTCTGACTTGAATATTTTCACAGTAAGTTTATTTCTGAATCAAATACAACAAAATTAACCTTTGAATCCGTGAAACAAATAGGGTTTCTGACCCCTTTGTTGCATGTAAGTGGCCAGTGAAATATTCCAAAATGTGATCAAGGTACTGATTGCATTTGAGATATTTTATAATAGTTAACATCCATAATTATGCACGCGATCGTGCCGTCTAAATTTTTGTAGAAGTGACGTCGAGTAATGAAATATTGTTTTCTTAAAATTTATTTCAATATGCGGCAAGAATGAGAGTCATAAATATACGTTCAATAACCTGCTTCATATAATATTAATATATCTGCATTACAATATCAACAATTATTAACGATCTTGCATGTTATAATAAAACTATATTTTTACAAGTTTTTAAGGTGCAAAACTTTAGCTCTTACAAATATAGGACAATCCTTGCAGTCTACACACAACGTTATTAACATTAAACATCAGTAATAAAACATTTATTACATGTAGGTGATAACTGGATGTAATGTCGATGGTAAGAACTGTCGTGTATTCAATACTGTCTCCCTGAACGCTCAAAATTAGAAAAATAACTACAATTTTATGCAAGTTATTTATCTTGTGTACTGTTATTACTTATCTGGTGAAAGAATTATGAGTCGTAACTGGTCTCAGGATCCTAAATACAAAAAAGCAAACTACCTACTGGAAAGAAAAGAAGAATCAGTGTTATCAGAAAGATATGAAAATAACATTAAGAGCTGACGAGTAAGGTTTAAAGTTGTTATATATATTTTTTTCTTTTCCCCACGATGACGTATTGAGCAAGTGAATGGAATGTATAACCGGAAGCGTAACTACGTGCCTTTCTGCTTACGCTTCAAATAAAGAGGCGTCGATTTGGGTGGAAGATTACTGACAGGATCAAAGGAACATTGGGCTGACAGCAGGCACCTGGTCACTTTCGAATTAAATTATAGTCTATGAAAGAAGCTAAACAGTATCCCATTTTAATGATTCGCCTTACAACAGCACACTGTAATTTTGATTACACCTGTATCTCGTGATCAATTCTGAAGACCCAAAAGGGCTTTGCAACTACCATGTGTAAGCATCTTTCCATGTGACCATGCCCGAATAGACTGAATTTTAAATCGCCTTGACACGATTTCAAAACTGTTGTTCATTAATAGGTTTCGTTCTGATCCGCTACGGTATGACCCTTATAAATGTTTCGGCTGTAATTACAAGAGTTGTAAAGAATGAGTCTCCCTGTCGACTCCTCCACTAAGACAGTTGCGTAATTGCAGCCTAACGAAGCACAGAAACCAATATTATATTTTAATTTTCATATATGGATCTTTGTCAACGTTCAAAAGAACATTTATAAATACTCCCAAAATTCAACATTATATGCAGAATAATTACATAAAGGTCGGCATATAGTGTGAATGTAGTTCAGCTGGCAGCAGTTGCATTTAAAATACATTGGCAGGACTCCGAAAGCAAAAATTCGACTTGCTACGTGGACGTTCATTTCCTTACAAGCTGGTTACACAACAACGCCTTCTCAACTACTGAAGTCACGTACCGTCGAATCACAAACATGGAATTTGTATGTGAATGGAAGAACAGGGGATGGCAGGGGAGGGCTCACTTTCTCTCATAGACTCATTAAGGTACTATTGTATAATATATGGTTGGGTGGAGAACAACAACAAATGTTAGACACGAAATTCCGACCTGAATTCAGTCTTGGTATCTGCAGAAGTAAAGCCTGAAGGGATATCAGAGAACAAATTCTAAGGCACCAAAGCTAATAGATTTGGGCCAGTTCTAATTAAAGTAACAGCTACAGGGCATATGTAATTTTCAATGAAACGATGTTAATGTCGTTGGTAAAAAGCTGATAACCTTTCTTCCTTCAGAGTTCTACTAGAACTGAAAACTTTAGTTAGAAGTAATAGCTGTGTTATAAAATCCACGAACCTGTGGTTTCGCTTATTTGGAGTAGGCCTACTCAATAAAATTACGCGTGCTGCTTCCAGAAATTCAGACGTTCACCAAACGGGTATGGATATGAGTAAAATGATGCTTCAATGAAACGTAATGCTTTGAACGCAGAATGTCGACTACGCAAAGGAAGCCTTAAGAAGACGGATATTTCTATCATGTTTGAAGAAGTCCATTCATAGCGGTTAAGTCTAGAATCCCCATCAGTTTTAACGAGCTACTTTAATGGTTAGTCTTTACAGAAACCCATCCACGCTAAATTCGCAAGAGAAACATCTTAATCACAATCACAGGTTTTTAAGTGCGTCGTATTTTATTACTCCGGGCAGGCGAGACACCAACCAAGCAAGAAAGGAATGGGAGATAAAACCGAACTGGAAATCTTTTCCTCTTTTAATCCAGTCTCTTTGCTCTGTGTAAAAAGCTTCCATAATTCTGGGAAATGAAACGAAGAATAATTCTGCATCGTCTGCTGAGCTTGTAACCTACTCTGGTGAGTCGTCCTGCAAATCTCTGCTATCTTGAAGCTTCGGCTGTTAACTTTATAGGTGCTTCGTTTTAAGAGAAACGAAATGGTAGAAATGGTTACTCTCGACGTATGACTGCAAAGTCACACAGACGACCGTCTCGGAGAGGTACTGCTGAATAGCATCTTGGAAATAAAATTGGAACTGATGCTTGAAGAAAGACAGTATCATGAGCACATATTTGACTGGGAAGGTGTTCCCATTCCAATCTGGGTCTCGAGACACGTACAATGAGTCGAGTAACTACGTTTACGTTCAATAGGAGTTCTTGAGTAATTGGCAGTAACGAATGACTTTTGAGGTTCGGTAAAATAGTCTGTGACCTTATTTCGTGTATCTCAGACGTGACTGACTATTATAACGGAGTACGTAAGCAAGACTGCTGATGAAGTACGAACAAAATCCATGCAGTAAATTTCAAATAAACAGACCTGCATAATACGGAATCGATGCATGAAGGAAAGAAACATAGTTTATATCTTAATTGCATCATGCTTGTGTTCCTCAATACAATACTTTTATTTTCCGTCGTTACACAAGCTTATTGTTAAAAATCATATAAAATTTCACATAAAATTGTTACATTTTAAAATTGACGACATGTTTCGATATACAATTCTATCATCGTCAGGTCTATCAAAATGTTTATATAAAACATTAAAGAGTTGCTCTGTTGAAAGGCTAACAAATAAACTTTGAAGTACAGGAGGAATGTGGTATTAATGACAGATTTATCTCGGCAACAAATGGTCGCCACTGGAATTAACACAGAGAGATAAAATTTGACCTCATCACCACAAACGACACGTTATATTTGGTTTTCCAAATCACTTGTTTAAAATTCCTGCTAAAAATGTTGAGAAAATTTGTTACTTTTTTATGAAAGCCTTATGTTTCTTCCAGACTTCTGGATTTAGTGGTCTTCATAATAGTAGTCCAGAAGAAGTAGACGAGTTTTGTCATTACTTGGTGCCTTCTATGACAAACCTCTTCTTATCTGTTCGGCGAAATTCAATAATCCTTACCACGAGGAATGATAGCTCTTGGAAAGACGTTACATCGAAACTCAACAATGGGTTAACCTGCGCACACAATTCTGATAACACACAGCTGACCCACTGAACACCGAGACCCTGGAAGGCGGGCGTGTCATGCTAATTGCCTGCGTCATCCATGAGCGGAATCTGATACGACCCCTAACGAAGAAATAACAATTCCTGTCTTCCCACTGCAATCTTATTCTTGTTTCCACGTTGTTGCACTCAGCACTGCCAGGCCACATTTTCACTTTTCTGTTCACCCTCACGAACAGGGAACCTCCCTTTTGTTGCTTGCCAAAAACGATAAAACCCTATGCCAGTGGTACAAAGACACATGCGAAGTATCCGGCCGTTTATCTTTTGTTCTGATTTCATCTTAAGCTTTTTTTTCTTTTTCGGACATAATACGTAGCAATATTTTATTATCTCACTACATTTCACTTTTATTATTTATATATCTGAATGGAAGTGTAAATATAAGGACACGCATCCGTGCTGGGATCAAACTGAAGGAAGTTTCAGACTGTGTAGTAAGGAAGGACAATGTTCACTTTTGCGAACAAATTCGTCAGATTGAAGTTCGTGGCACCGAACATTAAGTACGACCACAATTTTCACTTACGCGATAAGAAACGAAGACAATGTATAACTTCTTGTAATATTTATTCCACGCCTTTACCTAATATAAAAATAATATCTGATACCGGAACCTAGGGACCCGGAAACTTGTAAAGTGTAATCAGTTACGAGTAATGTTTAAATTTGACCTAGACCTTTATTTGTATGGACGTCTGCAGGCTTAAATCGAAATCTGAACCATGTCCATATATATAGATTGTCATTATACTGGCGTGTTTTTGTTATGTCTACCCGAAGACTAAACAGGGCTGCTGAGATGGAACCCAGAATCTCTTGAATGCAGATTGAGCAGGCCGGCAGTAGGTCTATAGTAGGCCGTTCCCGTGGCTAAATGGTTAGGAGACGGACGAGTCTAATAAATAGCTACATGAAGCACAGTCCTTCAAAAGCTGATAGTCGCTTAGCTGTTACATAAATTCACCGTTCTTTATGAAAGCCAGAACAGCTTTGCCTTGTTCAGAATATCTGTTAGTTGAACCCTATCCTGAGCCAAGGTGATTCAGTCTTCACTGCCATAATACATTCAACATTCGCTATAAGAAAAATAAAAATAAATAAATAAATATGTTGGCTGCCAAAACGAAGTTCTGCCACCGACTGCATTTCTACCTCAGTAGCATTGAGGGCATTTTTACAACACTGTTTGCTACTCAACTCATTAGTGCAATTGTAACGAAAAAACGTCAGATACCAGCAAAAGTCATATGTTATTATTATTATTATTGTTGTTGTTGTTGTTGGTCATAATTTCAAGAGCCAGGAGAGGGGGAAATGTTGTACCGATAGCGGAGACGAGATACGCGCATAAATTTTGATCGGAAAATCTAAAGGGAATAAATCACATACAGACTTTAGCATAGTTGAGTGAATAATATTACATTTCCCTTTAAATGCCGGATATATAAGACATCAAATAATTTATAACGTTTAACATAAAATGTAAATAATTTTAAAGGTTCTTCTCCCTCACGTGAGTGACAAGAACCTCGAAAACCAC
>NW_019059605.1:2225113-2247012 GCF_000696155.1 Zootermopsis nevadensis | reverse complement strand
TTCGGAATATACGTCCCGCGTTTAACCGCTGTTCGGTCACAAGCAAATTCAAGCGGCCGTACAACTTCACATCCCAACAATAAATAGGCTGGATAATGATAAAGCCAAAACGCAGTGAGTGTAACAGTCACATTGATGTTTGGGCCACCTGAACTAAGTACAAATGTCAAGTTAGATTACGATTTCTAAACACCCTGAAATTTCTCTTGTTCTGCAAGACCGCAGAATCTGGGCTCTGAATCACGAAAAGCTGTAAGCGTGATGGTTGCAACAAACAGAATGAAAGTAATTAATTCTGCTGGGTACGCAAACAGAACATTGTAAAGCGCACGTATATAATCCATAAACGTGTCCTGAAAAGCAAGTTTAGTCATAACTCGGGTTTACGTTGAAAAGCCATAACGACAATGCAGCATCTTCAGCTATACAGTGCGTGAGGATTATAGTCTGACACCAGTCCACTGATATTGTTTTGGGAGACATTTTAATAAGGTAATTAAGATGGACTTCTTATATTAATTGTCTCGTAATATAACGAGCTGGAATATGTAACCATAACGTAATTCCGGCGCTTTCATTCTGCCAGTGCCTTCGTACTTTCAATTCGAGAATGCTAAAAGTTAGTATTCTGTCTCATAAATGATACAAAATAGGCGAAATAAATATAAAAATAGTCAATATAAAAATTATCAATTCAACGGTTCTTGGGTTATGAGATGACCATCGATTATACTAAACATTTTAATCCTAACTACAAAATCCGGAATAATATTCATCTCTGTAATGACTAGAAGGAAATATCCATTATGGGATACCCCAGGGAATGTACTGATAAAAGACAGCAGGACATTTTAAAATTGATATTAACATTATGTGGTACCAACGTGTATTTTATTCTAACACATTTGCTTCACTGTCGTTGCTACTCTAAATACTCGATCGTAATATTTAAAGAAGGAAGTGGGTTCTTCCGAAAACAGTATATTTCACATTACAGTTATTTAAATATAACTCCGTACTCTTGCCACCTGTTTCTAAAGAAACATAAATAACTTATTTTGCATATGTAAATGGTCCGAATGTTCCCTGCAGAGGGACGAACTGAACCGATGAACCAGGTAAGCTACAGCTATTGATCATTTCCTTCCGCATTACTGTAGAAACATCAGAAAGCCATAAAACAAAAAAAATTCTTAATACTTTATGACATTTACGACACCATGAATAAATAATTTTCCTAACTGAAAGTAACAGAATGCAGTCTGCAGTTTCAACATAAGCTCCTACTTATTTTAAAAAAGTTTTCAATATTGTTTATATGTGCTTACAACACACAATGTGCTAGATGAATATTCATGTAAAGAGAGTTGTTTTTTCACTGACCTGTAAGCCGTTGAACTTTGTATAGCTTGTATCTGCTTAGTGTTCGAATGCTAGTAAGGATAATCTCTTAATACATGAGCCAACAACAAACCTTCTGTTGCCTATCCTGCTTTTGTAATAAAAAAATAAGAGAACTGTACAGTCTGACTGAGTTGTCTATTAACATATTGTGAATGTATGAAAATATGTCGACGCTGAGAATGATATTCTATTTCAGAATCATTTGTGATGTCTCCTACGTTTCAAAACAATAAAGATTTAAGAGAACAGAAATTTCGTCGGCTTGGAATAAAACGAGATCCTATGACAGAGCCCTCATATCAGGTACGTAATGAGAAAATAATGCGGATCCATCATACCTGAATTGCACTGGAAATGGCACGTATTAAATAGTGGAAAATATTGTAACTTCCATCGCGCCTCTAGAACCGCTAACATGAAAGATAAGCACAGTGCATGACAAAAAAACGCACTTCGTTACGGAATGCAAACGGTGATAACTGCTAACAATGAAGCAAACAATCGGCCGATATAATGCCGTCATATAACACCTTACAAATCCCGATTATTTTCTAATTTCTTGCAATGTCTTTGGCGATTGTGTTATATTACTACATTCTTTGTTTTTGACTTCATCCATAGTGTGTTTCCAAGAAAGCTTCCAGACTTTAAAGAAACGCTACGTTTGGAAGGGCGGATATCCCTTCGTTTTCGAGTGGGGGTGAGAAACTTATTGTATTGGATATGAAAGATCGAGCAGCTTCCGATCTGCGGACCACAGACCGGAATAGCTTGGCCTACTGGATTTCCCCCCCCCCCTTACCTCACCTGAAGACGAAGAAAAATCTCCCTTTCGAAGAGTAGTGATTTTTTAAGATTTAAAGACTTTTAAAAGTCCAAAACAAAGAAAGTAGTTACTCTGAAGTCAGCAAAACTAACTTAATGAAACCTGGGATGGCACTCATTGTTCAAGTTCTTCATTCCAAATCCCTCTCATCTGAAATCCTAACGTTGTTATTTCTGTAAAAATAATAAAGGATTTTCTGCGAAAAGGAAAGCTCCTGTACTTCCTACACGGGAGAAAGTTAACATGAGCTTACTCTAACAGAGAGAAAGGTTTATGAAAGGCATGCACCACAGATCCAGAGATAATGGTTTTCAACTTGCTGTTGGTACTAGAAAGAAAAAAATGTAACGCCGAGTCTGAGATACATTTCTTCCAATCCGCATGGCATGTGCCGACCAGGTCAACTGTGTATCAAGTCACATCGAGATTCCGTGCTGTTTCAACCCACTGTATTCGCTCTCAAAAACCTAGTCTGGTCTGGGCTTTTGGATGCTTCTCGCAGTTTTAGTAAAGACAACCGTGGTCGTCTTGGGACGTCGATAGCAATCCTCTAGCTCCGTAGCCAGTGCTCAAGTCTTCAGGTAACAACGAGGGGCGACGGACTGCAGGACGATGCAACGACAGCCCCGTCTCATATGCAATTCGACAGTTCCATAATTTTATCTTACAACGAACATTATCCTATAAAAACAATGCCTCAAATGCAACGATGCCAAGTCATTATTATGCTTGGTACAACCCTGCAAATCTTTGCAGGCTGTGGATAGAGGCTATAATTATGAAAATAAATCCCAAGTGCCGAACTACAGAATAACCAATTTTATACAAGCATTTAACTAACAAAATCTTCACCATGTATAGTGAAAACATTTATCACTTTTTACGTCTGATTCAAACACGCATATGGAAAAGGTACGAAAGAATCGTTGAAGAAGGAATTAATAATAAGAGCCAAAGTGTTTATGAGCTTTAAGGCAGATAAGAAACGTATCTAAGATCATACACGCTACAGAGGAACTTCAGTAATCATTCACTCATGTAAAGTGTGCTTGTAAATTAACTTCCTTAACTTATATCACAAGTAATCTCTCAGAAATATTCCAGTGGCACCAGAACAAGTTTACAGTGTAACAACAGGTGGTATGACTAGTCGACGGAACAGCCATATTTGCTGTTCAGCGCAAATCTGAAGTTGCATTTATAAAATAATCGTATTTAAAATTATATAAGAAAAATGACGTCAGGAATAATATTACACGTATAAAAAATAATTGTACACTTATTAGTTATAACTTCGTGGACCAGAGTCCTTGACAAGCTAACAGTCACTCAGATAGTCAAGAAATTCCCCTAATTTGCTAAATCCTAAGTTCACTACTGTATTCACAAGCGACCGCCAGTGGTCATATCACGAACTAGACAAAATTCATTCTACGTACTTACACCCTATTTCGCTAAGATCTATTTTAAACCTGCCTTTCTATCTGTGCCAAAATCTCCGAAGTGGCGTCTTCCTTTAAGGTTTTCCAACTATAAATGCGCAAGCACTTTTTATCCAAAATGCGGCGAATACAAAGATGGCTGTCTTCTGGGTTATTGCACTGTGTAGTCTGTTAGACGTGTATCGAAGTTTCAGAGGTGCCTGCTGCCTCCATTATCACCCTGATGATGGAGACTACAAGGCGCAATAACCCAGAAGACAGCCATTTCAATCTGTATCTCCTCGGCATGTTGTTCTAAATGGCATTGAATCTGAGGTTCTCACAGCTATGTGAGTTAAGACTCGTCTTCTCGGTTCTGTGTTCTTTCATTAAGATGGAAGACCGCGTTTCACACCTACACGAAACAACAGGTAAAATTACAGTTCTGTATAAATTAATTAATAGGAGACGGGGAGGCATTCTCCAATTTGACATGCTCGTAAACCATTCTGTAATATTATTTGATTTATTGTCGTTCCCAAATATTTTAACTTCGGTACATTTTTGACAAATTTATCTGTTTAATGTTTAATTTTACTATTTCATCCTCAATTCTATTTTCCTCAACTAAGTACTGAAATCAGTTACATTAATGATTTCATAATAGCCTCGTACTTAGTCTTTAGGCCTAATCCTGCACACAGTTTCGAAATTTAACTCAACGCCTACCTGAATCTAACAAAGTGCAAATATAAACAGACAAATAAACCAGTCTTATAGTCACACGCATTTTGATAAACCCTTGTAAAGAATAGCTACACACTACCGGTATACAATAACCACATCCGAGTCTCAGGCTGAAGGAATTCACTTCCATACGAGTTGAAAAATGACGTCACTCGACAGAGCAGCTGCCAATACATTATCGGCGACCCGAACACTTTAAGCTGAGAAGCTTGATATTAGGGCCATGTTTAGCGTCTTCTGGCAGGAGTGCGATCCAACAGAAACTAGGGCAATTTAGCGGTAGTCACGATGCAGGCCTGAAAGTACCTTCCTTTACTTTAGCCACAAACACACACGGAACCTCGCAGACACGACAGTCATCCATCCGATTCCTAGAATTTCAAGACGTGCCCAGCATCGTTAACAGCACACGCAGAGTGCAGTAATGGTGAAAACGACCCCGTAAATTGTCAGAGTCATGCCTACAATTTATTTTAACCAAACACTCTGCATTTTCTTATGGGCATGAAAGAATATTAAGGAACCTGCATTTTGGCTTACGTTTCCGCTGGGGGTAAGACACAAATTAAATTTTCTCTTCGATGAAAGTGGAAAGCTGTATTACGTCGTCATTTTTCGAAGTTTTCGGGTGTTAGTTAGTGAAACGGGTATATCTGTAATTATTAATATTACACACGGCAAACTGATACGGTTTTATAAATGTGACGGATACGAAGAACATATAATTCCAAGTTGTTAACTACCTGAACCTAACTGAGACTAGACAAAAACTGATTTCCTCAAATGGTAAAGTAAATTTGATATTATTAGGCTAATATTCTTAAAATATTTTTAAGGATGTTCTATTAGAAATATTAAACGCAGCTTTATTTTTTACTTAATAGACCGCATAGTTTTGTTGTACACTAAGCTTGAAATACGGCAAAGACGACTTTCCCATCTCGTTCGCACATTATCTTTTTTAATCGACTAACTTGTCTCCCGAATTTTTAGAAATGTACTCGTTCGGCTTAGCACTTAGGCTTGACACTAGGGTGATTTCTTTACTTGAGACGAGCCTAAAACTAGGCATTTTCATAGGGGAAATTTACTTTACTTTTCTTTACTCTGTCATAGTAAAGCGGGGATAATATACAGGGATCTGTGTGGTTTATTTTCCGCTCTTCTGTTAACAACAATGAACTATATAAATGCAAACATTCGAAAGAAAGCAAAACATATCCACTGAAAAGATCATCTTTTTTTGTTCAAAATGCGATGACGCATGAATTAAAATGTGCCACTTTTTATCTACTACTTTTGGTTATTTACTAACGAAAGACTTGCAGTCTGGAAGCATAGCTGATATAACAACAGTGAGGTCGTCAATTTGAGATTTTGTGCCACAATGGCGGACACTTCATGTGAGAAGGGAATAAGAAATACAAATAATCCGATAGAGTGAAGGGCAGGGGGTTAGAAGAACAGGCAAAGGAGCCTCAATAGGACACGATTTTCTCCAGATTTTAATCAGGATAAAACATACAGTAACATTATGGAATCTGTGAGGCCTTCTCCATAAAAGTTGTTATGACACATACAAGATAAAACTTGAAGATTTCCGTCTTCTGGGTTGTTGCGCTGTGTAGTTGGTTGATGTTAACCAACGTTTCAGAGGTCATACTGCCCTGATGACGGAGGCAGTATGACCTCTGAAACGTTGATAAACGTCGACCAGACTACACAGCGCAACAACCCAGAAGACGGAAATCTTCATACTCACCGCTGTGAGAACCTCAAGTCTTACAAGATAAAACTTGTATATTTGGTGCTAAAAATTACTTTCACAAAAAACAAACCAAATTCACCAAATGTGCATAATGAAAAAAATATGTAACTAATCAACTTCCCAAATAGCTTGTGTTTCTGCCACTGGAACCCCTAAATTTAGAATCAGTAAAAAAAATAACTTTCTGAATTTGTTCGGAGGTAACTGAATTCACCTGCGCCAAAGATCCAGTCTCATGCGTCCGCCGATATTTGTCTGCTTATTACAATCGGTAGCTTTCCAAACGGATTAACCATGAAAATGTCAATTCCCTTGTTTTTCCATCCTGTGACACGTGAATAACTATCGAAATTCCTTTGTTCAGCTACTCTGACAGTTCTACGAGAAGAGTATGCACATAACACAGACAATCGATGTGTAAGTCACAAATCCAAAATATTTCATTGTCCTCTACTTTGTACACAAATGAGTGAATTCCGCATATTCAGGTTCCATCGAATACGTAACAAATTTCATTCTTTTCACCCTGTTCAATTACAACTACACGGGCACGACGCCTAACTCTTTACGACATCAAAACGAATATAATTTTAAGATTTTAACAACTGTAAAAACAACCTAAAATCATGTCCTGGGCCTTCGCATCCTGAAAACAGAACCAAATTTCCTTATTAAGCTCGCAGTAGAGCTATACGAAACTGCTTGTCTGGTAAATTAGGGCATTTTAAAATTCTGCCACAATTTAAACCAAATGAAATAAATTCGTCCAAATATTTTTGTATCAGTTCCTGAGCTTACATAATTTAACGATCTCTGTGACGAATTTTTGTAATATTCCTGTTATAAATTCAAATTACATACAGAGATTTGGGGATCTTAAGGCATGCCTTCGAAACTATGAGGCTCACAACCAATTATTCATACATACATTTAAAAATCTCTCAGAAACAAAGTAAATAAAACAAAATGTAGCGGAGATGGCACAGTGAGGAGGCCGATCCAGTTGGAGCCGTCATGTTCCGCTTCCTCAAACATACATCATCTTAAGTGCCACTGAACTACAAACCTAGTATTCCGTATTCAGAGCAACCGACCCATAATAAGTGGGCCGAAGTCACTTCTCCCCTCTCCCTTCTTTTAGTGTAACAATGCAAACGGCAGACATATTATAATGACGAGCAGAATTCAGAAAAAAACACCCCCCCCCCCCCCCCCCAAATCAAGTAGCTCCAAACGAAAATTTAAAATGACCTATATGCATGTGTCTAAAATTATTACAAAACAAGACATCTTTGTAAATTACTAAGAGTATTCCCCCGTAAAATACGAACACAACCACTGTAAATGCGCATGTTATTCCATATATCTACTATCACAAAGTAGGGCAATATGAACCAGAACTTAAACATATTAATATAAAATCTCAAGTCTACATCAGTAAAATCAAAAGTCATGAGACTCAAAACATAACATTCATCTATTCCTAGCTCGAAGAAATTTTACTGCAAAATACGCCAAACATATTCCATTCAAAAGCTCTGCGTTATAATCATTATTATTTCACGACATATTGCACGTATCTTTCAGACCTTGTCCCTAAGGCTCATTACATAGTAGCTACAGGAAAATACATTTGAAACGTAATGAAGTGCTTCCTCAAGAAATGCGCTCTTCTCATTTACGGCCGTTTTCTGTATTTCCACGATGGAGTGTTTATGAGGGATACCACCTAAATAACATTAAAATAGTCGTTACACCAGTACTTAATTATCAATGTCACTTTGGCCTTTAGGTTCCACGTACGTTATTATTAATAATAAAAATAATATTAATATTATTATCATCATCAAAGTAATTTGTTTATGGCAATTTAGTCCCTGGAAGCACAAAAGAACTGTTTTCTATGGCAACTGCCATGTCTTCAGAGCTAAGTTATTGAAAAATCGATTGAAATAGCTACAGAATCTACTATTTACATCTCAGTTTTAAATTCATGTTCATGCGCAGTTTTGTTCAGCTGGTAACGAAGGATTGCGATGAAAGTCTTCTACTTGCACCTCACTCGGTCATTCTAACTTGGCTTGAACTTCCTCTTGGGGGAATGGAACGGTCATATTACCCGGGGAGATTTGGCACTTTCAGAAAGGGAAACCCATTCTCAGCGTTTACCGCTCACCCTGGGCAGTTGCGACCTCAGTCGGTCATATTTAACACAACAATACTTCCTCCTAAACTTTGTTGACGACACAGTCGCAATGTGCGCTGAAACCTTGATGAAGCACACAGAAAGAGAGAGAGAGAGAGAGAGGAATGAGTCTAGTTTAGGAAGAGACAGAGATACCTAATTTGGTGAAATTCTTGCCACTAATTACAACTTTAGCCTGATGGCTATGAAATGGTAATGATTCTGTAGACTAACATTATGTTCTATGAAGGAGAGACTGCTGTTTCGCATCTGCCTCCAAAGACTTTCCTGGTTAGCGGTCCTGTATTCGAGCATCTGAGAACAGTAGTTAGCTGTACAGTACTATTATTAATTCAACTTCTATTTGCGAAATTATGTTACGTCCCAAATCATGTTGGATGTATGCAGTCGCATAATAATTAGCAGCAGCCTACAAACAGACTACAAGTTCTCCCAGAAACACACAATCCTCACACGCGCTCCAACAAAAATAAATAAAATGCGAGTGCTGTTCTGCGTGGCATTCTCTAAGACACCATAAGAACTGCACATAATTATACCACAAAAGAAAGTGAAATAGATTATATAACGTATTACACACAAAGCAAATAACAGCACAGAAGAACATTTTTCAGCACAGTACACCTTCTTCCTAAGAAATAAAACATAATATTGGCTCCAGATAACAATTACATGTTTTCCTATGCTGCCGTAAAGATTTTATGAAAAAAAAATTATTCATTCTATCGTTGCACTTTTAACCTGTAATTTTCAATACGTTAACATTTTAATGTATTTTATACCACAAAACATGAATATATGATTAATAGATTTCGTAAAATAATTGTGAAACATCCCCAACTGCAGACAGTATAACTGTAAAGCCTGAAGTTAGCTCTAACAGGAACCGAAATATGTTGGCTACAATAAACATATTCTTAAAGACAGATTGTATATTTATTATACATATCCATCTAATCCAATTTTGATTTACTGTATCAGCAACGTTAGGCGAATCTTTGGAAATCATAATGTTCCTTATCACGTAGTTTTTTCAAAGCCTTGATATAAGCTGATTTTCAAGTCCATAATACGAATTTTTACAATTGCGCACCTCATCGCCGTATGCAGATTTGACAAGCCACGTTATACGCATTCAGTGTCTTTATGCGGCTTCCTTCCTCTTTGTGATGATAGATAACACCATTTACTGCAGGTTGCATTATATTTTTCATTTCAGCAAACAGAGTGGCAAGAAGTTATGGGGCGATGATAGATGGCAAATCAATACAGGTAGAGGCAAGTCGTCCTTGGCCTGTTTTCGTAAAGTAATCATTAAGATCAGATTTGAAGCCCTCATGACGGTGAAGATGTCGATGTTGGTCTTTCGAGTTGTAACGTCGTGTGGACTTGCAGGTGGATAACCAACGTTTCAGAATAATATAATTCCTCCTTCTTCAGCAGAATGTTCCTTTAAATGCTGGAATCTATCTGTAAGTCCACAAATAGACCAACAATATTAATATGTTATTCACGATGCAGCATTACTTCCATCTCACCTACTCACATAATTTCCGGCACTGATAGATAGCCATTAAACAACCAAATAATTACCGACGTAACTTAATGTGAAGAATTTCCTATGTCATATGTTTAAATCTTCGCCTTCAACAATATTTGCGCTGCAACCAAGAAAACGATCGAGGAGGAAAATGTTATGGAATCACTGATTACAGGAGTCTAGAGTGATTTGGTCACAGTCTTAATTTTTATCTAAAAAAACAAAGTATCAGCGTCGGAAGTTACAGATACACGAATTAAAGCTTCCATTAAATATTCTTATACAAGTAGACGTGATCACATGGTGTCTTAGAAAACAAGTTCTCTTTCAGGAAACCTCACGAGAAAAACAAACATGTATTAAGGTCTGGACTGAACGGTGACAAGTACCCAAAGTTCTACCGCTCAGAATAAGATGAAGGAAATAAATGCCAATATCATTAATGTATGTGTTTTCTTTTACTCTCAGAATGAATTTAGATGGGCTTCAAAAATAAACATATTTTTTTATTGTTCGTATGAGATTTAAACATATAAACTGTTAGAGATTAAACCTTGACATTTAATACAATACTCTTGTAATGTAATCTCAAAATCTAGTGAAACTCATAAATACATATTGATATTTAGAATTACTGAAATATATGTTACGTAATTTACCACTGTGCTTTCAGGCATTAACGAATGGATTTCAGGTGATAAGTCTTATTTCTATTCCACACGTTATAAGGCATTGGATTCTAGGCATTCTGGATATTAAAACAGAGCTTAAAATGGTTTTATACAATGGGTAACATCATGATTATTTCCCCAACTTCAGTAGTAAAACTTTTGCAAAGATAATTAATATAACTCACACAGACTAATTAAAGGTCAACATATCAATAGAAGATTCTTACGCCATTTAATCTATCTGATCTTCCCACCTTACCGCCGAACTGTACATTAAAATAAATGACGACACCACGATTTTAACAGAACAAATAAACCTTGCAATCTTTAGAATATATATTCATAAACAAATTTGGGAGTTTATTTTAATTCTGAAGTTCAGTTGTGTAATTTGTAATCCATCTGTATAATATTACGGAACTACTATCACCGTTAACAGTTATAAAAAAAATTCACGCCCGAAACCACGTTTTCTGTGTTTTTCATTTCTTGTCCGCGGGTGTAAAAAACTAAAAAAGAAGACATTAGAAGCAACGACATAAGGACGATGTGTAATATACTCCAGATAAACAGACGAGAGACAAAAAACAGAAGAACGGGAACAGCAAATAAGCTGAGTGAAACCTAACAGGATTGTCAGGATATCTCGAGAGAGATTTCGTGAAGAAAGGAAGGCGTCGAGCGAGCGTCCGAAGAAAAGCTGAAGCGACAGTGTAGAAGACAGACTAATAGACTCTAATTGAAGAAAAAAGTAAAAAAGAAAAGTCGTCAGTCCTTGTTACACGTCCGCGGTTAACTGCAGTAAATATACAGACAAAATGCTTGTTTACAATAAGGCAATGGCTACAACTGTGGAAATAATACGAAGTGGGACACCACAAATTTATGCGAATGGAAGAACAACGTTCCAAACGCCCTGTGTTTGTAACTACAGGATCTCTCCAAATATTTGGTATGTTCTGATGCCTCTTAATAATTACCCTTTACTTGCCAGTGTCGGTTTATTTAACGACACATTCTTACAGAAATATTTATCAATTATATTATTCCGTCACAACACAGAGTACAAATGATAATTCACACATTTCCGATAGAAACTTCAAAAAAAGATGCTTTAATTTAACATTAAAACATTCCTTAACTGCAAATGTTTTATATTTTGGAGGACGGGTGTTAATTATACTTTGGAGTGAATGTGGGTCTGAGCGAACCCAGGAATAGGAAAAAACTTTAACATCCGTATTCAGCCTTTGCTTGTTTCTGGTTTCCGTAATTGGTGTAACAGAAAACCAATGGGCGTTGCATTGATTTTTCTACACTTTATATTTTCTGACTTACATTATAAACGGCCTACTGACACACAACAGTAAATTTAATTTATTTTGAATTCTTAATAGCGTTTCTACGTATCTAAAATACCGTCATTGTATAACATTTGAAAAAAATACATTTAACAATAAAAGAAAGAATTTTATTGTAGGCGTACTATTTGTCTTTATCCAGTTCCGTTCTAGATCACTTTCTGGTGAAAACATACTTTTGCCGATTATTATATGCATGCACAATAAAATACACAAACAGAACTCGGTTGAGGTAGAAAACATGTTAACGCTAAACAAACAAGCAACAGTCTAGAAGAAGAAAAACTACTCGAACTACAAACATTTAAATTCAGTTTTCCTTTACATGTTATTTTGCTATTGGATGTAACAGCAAACGTAACTCCTATAACCGTGTTCAAGAACAACTGTGGTATAACAAACAAATTCAAAACGCATATTAACATACGTACTTAGCAACAAAAACGTAATAAAAACTTAATTTTGCTCATAACTGAATGTTTCGCTGATTCTTAAGCTGGCGGGGTAACGTAGCAGTTAAATAAACATGAAGAAGGTAATGAATGGCTAAAAAAGGAGTAGGAAGGAAGTGGGGCTGGTTTATTTGAAGCGGCCAATGGTCACTGTCCTAAGCCAAACAAAGTCCACCATGTTCTACTAATCTAAGAGCCATTTTAATATTAATTAAGTCTATGTCTGTCAAGTGATATCCTCCATTCAGGTCTGACTAATATTTTCACTGTTTCTGTTTCTTTTGCACATATTTTTCATTTCTCCACCACCCGTCGTCCATCCCATTCTCCTTAATTTGATCAGCCGAAAAATATTCACAGTAAAAAATATGTAGAGGGGCTAGATCAGGGGTGGCCAACCCAAATGATCTTTCGGGCCACTTTGGAAATGCATCATAACTCCGCGGGCCACATAATATAATAATAGATAATATAATAATAATGATACTAAGCGTACATTGTAAAGACATATATAGCACTAAAAATTAAATATAAAAAATATATAAATATGAATGAAATAAAAATAATGAAATCATTAAAAAATATTTATTTTACTAGTGCGATATTTGTTTCTCCACTCTTTCACTTAGCTTTTGCAAATCGATCTCAATTTGGGTATTTGCACATCGTAATTGGTGTTGCAGGTTAGCGTCCGTTATGTTTGAGCGTGTTTTGTGTTTGGTCAATTTCATTTTCGAAAAAAACGATTCGCAGGTGTAAGTTGAACCAAAAGCGCTAACAACTTTTTGTGCCAGATTTCTCAAATTGGAAAATTTCTCTTTTGTGACGTAAGTGTTATAAAAATCTATTTTTGATTCTGATGTTTCAAAAATGTGTTTTAATTCAATATTGCACTGTAAGTCAACCAGTTCCATTTGGAGATATTCTGGGGCCGACTCGATTTTAACATGAAAGGGAGATGAATATATTTCAAAAATTTTGTTGTATTTGTCTAACTCTAAATTACTGAATCGGCTTTCAAAAGCAGCTGTAAGTTTTCTTATTTCTTTTGCATATTTGATGTAATTGTTACATTTTGATTTCTTAAATTCTTTCAACAATGGAAAGTGGTGAGCGTTATTACTTTTCAATTGCGATTCAAATAACAACAATTTCTTCTGAAATGCTTTGATGTGATTAAATGTATCGATTATAAGGTTATCTTTTCCTTGCAATGATATATTTAATTGATTAAGTTTTTCGACAATATCCACTAAAAAGCATAAATCCAATAACCATGGTTTTCACTACTTTGGCCATTATAAAATAAATATATTTTGTAAAAGTGTGATGAATCTCGCGGGCCGGAAAAATGTTCAAGGCGGGCCACATGCGGCCCGCGGGCTGGCCACCCCTGGGCTAGATGGTACTTTACCTAGAAGCATAAGGAGTGACAACCGAGACGTCACTCAAAACAATAATTTCCCCAGCATAAATTCTAACCGGTCACATCCCAAATGCAAATCACATAGATTTTTATTATAGACTTTACTGCTCCATGAACAAGACGTATCAATAGAGTTTTGCAACAAATGAATAACAAGTTTCAAATCAAACCCCATAAATCTCAGGAAATTTCTAATGTTTCATCAGTGTTATAACAATATGAGCGTTATCTGCATATTATCTTAAACCACTCGACCACTAAAAATCTCTTACGTGTTTTGCAGTGTACGTCTACGCGAACATGTTACAGCGCTTCTGTATTATAATTCATCAGTTTATAAACAAATCGACAATGCAAGTGTTGTTATACAATCCCACCAGCGTTACATGCAGTTCAGTTTGCAGCATTCAAAGCATAAATTATGAGTCCATGAAATACAGACTGATGTTTTAGATAACGCACGCACAACACGGAAATATGCTTCTAGAATCTTCCTTTTTCTTCCAGCTTCCCCTTTAAGGCGAAGTCACCTACTGGTACAGCTACGTCGAACGTGGCGAATCAGAGTAACTATGCAGGTACCACCGGGATCGGTTCTCGTGAAATAAGTAGGCCGCTTGTAAAACCTGTTACATCCCGAAGAAAAGGTTGCATATCCCATAGATTACAACAAACTGGAATAATGTGGCAGGCCTGTATCCGCCAACGAATTAAGTGGACTGACAAAGTACGAAATGAGCTGGTCTTAGACAGGATAGGCGAAGGAAGAAGTCTATGGAAAAATCTTACGAGAAGAAGAGTTAGGATGGTTGGACATATTCCGAGGCACCCAGGATTGGTTAATTTGGTAATGGAAGAAACAGTTGAAGGGAAGAATTGTAGGGGGAGACAAAGATTGGAATATGTGACGCAGATTTTTGAGGATGTGGGCTGCAAAAAACATGTGGAAATGAAGAGACTGGCGCAAGATAGACGAAAATGGAGGACCACATCAAACCAGTCGAAAGACTGATGACAAACAAACAAACAACGTAATGAAGCCGATCGTGGCAACTGTGAATTGCAAGACGCCACTGTTTAAGGCCAGTTGACGAGAGTTATAATGCCTCTTGAATAAAATGTTCGACATTTTAATCGCACGCTTTTCATCCTATTTATAATATTAACAACATTATTAAATTGGGCACCGTCCATTGTTTAAAACATACACAGCGTTTGGGAAATAAATAAGAATTCGTAACATGGTTCAAACACAGTCACACAATTAATAACCTTGAGAGAGTTCTATCACATGAGTGAATGTAACAACACTGAATAAAGCTCATGAGTTTCAGATTATCAGTGTTTATTTCAATAATGCGCAGACAACAATTATCAACAATGTGCAATAAAGTCGCTATTCACTTTTGCCTCACTTTATCACACATTGTATTCATGGTAGTTATACCACCTGTCAACAGACGTCCGGATTCGTACTATGAAGATTTAAAAAGCATGTTTTTTTATATATATATATATATATATATGAATACACTTTTATAATACTTCTAAAGCATAAAATCCGATTTATTTTACAAGCTAGGCTACGCTGACTTTAGTTTAATTTAATTTAATTTGCTTTGTGTTGGCGTCCAGTCTGATAAGCATAAATGAAACGTTTTTTGAGAGTAACGTTGTGGTAGATTACGTCACGTGGCTGCGCACCAAAGAGGATCAAATACGTGGTTGTTGCAGTGCGAAGTTTCCCCCTCCCCCGACATTCACCTCACAAAAGCATTGCACAATTGTTTAATTTAAGATTAAATTAAACTGAAAAACAACGCCGTATTTTAATAAGTCGGACGTCGAAAGTGTTTATGGGTTATGGAAAAGGGAGATTTAATTAAAAAGCGATTGCCAAACGTATATTTCTTCATCGTAAATTTCTAGTGTTCAAACACTACATAATATCTTACGACTTTAACCTGACCCATATTTACAGCGGCCTTCATGCTTATAATCCACTAATCAACTAACTCCCTGAATCGGAAACTGCCTTAAGCAACTGGTATTTAGACGATAAGTCAATAAAGTTCACGCCTTATATGGAAGCTTAATGATCATTACCATCAACATGAAGTGATTGTAACTAAAATTACATTTATATTATTATTATTATTATTATTATTGCGCTATAATTAGTTTAATAACTGGTCTCTTTTGAACTCAGATATAAAACTAAAATATCTTAAGATCAACTCATAATGACGTAAAATATATTCCTGTTATGTATGATTTCAGGTTCTTGCGGAAGCGAGTATGAAGTTGGCTGTCAACTGGGTTCTTCTGCCACCAGGCTACAGTCCAGGATAAATATATATCGTTCGGTTTGTCCGCTGTTGGTTATAAAGTGCATTATAAATACATAGTCTACCCAGTGTAAAAAAACTGGTATTATTTTGATAAGAGGTAATTTTTTCTCATCATACAAAGTGATAAACTATTACAAATTATTATACGAGTTGCAAAAAACAAACACTGGCGGGCCAGAGATTAAGAACCCCTGGCGTATAGTGTGTGTCAATAGAAGATGCCACATTATTCGTGAGATGATTGTGGTAGGCGCAACTGTCAGTACCAGCAGCTGATTCGAAGGTGTGGGCTCACTGCCGGTGCCAGATACTTTGTCAAATTCGTACTTCCCTGAACTGTGAATCGACGGAATGGAACATACGCTAAACTATTTTGTAACAAACAAATAACCATAAAAATAAACATACAAACAAACTGTTTACACAATAAATGACCTAGTGCCAAACGCGTTTCGACCTCAAGAGGTCATCATCAGAGGCAAGAAAGGGGAAATTAATTTGTTTGTATGCTTACTTTTATATTCTAATAAACTACACGGAATGCAAAGTTTTAAAACCATAAAAATCAATACTGCGTTGTGGGCTATGGATGGCAGCCTCCCTTTTGTGTCTATAACCTCTGTTACCACACCCCCCTTTCCCTCCAACCAACGGCAGAATCGTTCAAATACTCGATTACATCGGAACGGCTTTTTTGTTGGCTTGTAACTGCTCCAGGTCATTTGTGTCATCGTTTGATGTAACATGACCTTTTGGCAGGTTGAACGGGCTTTAATTCGTCTTTCGCTGTTTGTAAAATTGTCTGTCCGTCATGAAAACGTTTAACTGTGCCTAATCAAGCACACTAATAAATAATTTACATTACATGGATACATTTAATCCACATTTCTACAACATTAATAGCTTTCCGCGGAATGTCGCGGTAGAAGGGAACAGCACTCCTGCTTCCTGTTTGGGATGTCTCGGGTTCCGAGACCGGCTATTCTGAACGCTTTTTGTGGTCTTTCTCAGTCCTATAGACGAAACCGGGATAATATCTCGCATTAGGCCACGACTGCCTCCTTCCATATCCTTCCCAATTCACGATTCAATAATCATCTTATGACTCGATGCTATACAGTCTGGGCTACAAATGACGTCGTAAAAATATCATAAAATGTGACTAAAGACAGGTTTTCCATGATTTAAATAACAGCGTACTGGAAGGCGTCGATACTTTTCATGGCTCTTGTTATCACAAAAGAAATCCAGAAATAGTATAAATTACGTTTTAGTATTTTCTTCCTATTGACTAACAAACAGTTAATCTTGTTGAGAAATGAGCAAAAAAGGTGCGAACATGTCGTATTCACGAACAGAACATGTGTTTATTCTCGAAAATTATTACTTCAAATCGAAATCGTAAAGCATTCAGCAATGCGTATGCTGACAAGAAAGTACCAAATAATACAACAGTGCACCGGGTGGTAACATTTCTTGGCAAAGGAAGTGTTTGTGTCAAGCGCTCATCGAGCGACGTCGCGGCTAAAATAATGGTAGTAGCAATCTGAAGTGGCGTATCAGCATGTAACCACAGGATAAGGCTGCAAGAATTCAATATTGACATTGGTTTTCTTGTTTTACGCGTGAAAGACTTTATATGCGCAGTAATAAGGTTGCGTTTTGAATAGAACATACTGTAGCTTCCTGTTCCAGAAATTCTTTAAATTGTAGGAGGATTTAGAATGTATAGGGCCATTTATTTTATTTATTATTACAAATTATAAAATACGTTTCCATGTCCCATTCCTTTTAGCCTCACTGGTAAGTATATAATAGTACGCATTTTCAATCAAGTCTAAAGCATGCCTAAAACCTTGTCTACGAAGACAAAAGATATCTTACAGAGATGGCATTATTATACGGGATAATGATTTTATCCGAATTTATAGCAAAACGTAGGTGATGTGGTGCGAGATTTTCTGAAGAAATGAAGGTGTTCGATACTTTTCATATTTGTCAATGTCTGATGACGCTCACAGATTGCGCGCACAAATATATTCGGTTCTAACACAACAGCGCAAATGTAGAATAAGCCATGATTGATGACAACAAAATTACATCGAATAACACACGCAATTCTCTCGTATTTGTGGCCGATTGGATGGCAGGATGTCCCATAAGATTACGGAGTGTCTGAAACACAGTACCAACTGTTCCACAAATGGACTACTAAAGCTCCAATTTCTTCTAAATAAATTTTAAAAACACCCTAACTCCTTGTTCAGTGCAACATCAGTGGCTTACAGTAACGATACACCATACTCAAAATATGTTTAGCTGACTCCACGTGTCAGAAAATTTCTTAAGAAGCAGATAGTAGGCCTAAATGAAATGGACAATGACAGTCTTGGTCCTTTTATCAGAACCGTGGGTTCAAGCCGTCTTGATGAAGTCCCACCACTAAGTCAGATTCCAAAGACGGTGAATTCATTCCACACAATCAGACCCCATTTAACATTCATTTTAATGTTATCCATCAAATATACTCCTAGGTCTCATAAGTTTACTTATTTAAATGTTCCATTTTATTTAGTATTTTGAAGAGCTGTTCAAACCTTAGCGTCCCCATCTTGCACCACTCTCCCCTACGGGTCTACTGCTAGACATGAGCGAATCGCATCTTCCGATGAAACACATAATTATCCGATTCTAATATTTATTATAGATATAAGTAAAGTTATTAAGCATGACACTAGATGGAAGTAAATGGCTAAATAAAGTAGGATACCGTCCTCACCGGCGTAGTAAGTGACCTTTCTCACTAGTAAGGCAGCTTTACTTTCGTAAATAACGTGTAATAAGCAGCATGCCATCAAATTAACTGCGCTCAGAGTATACACCTAGCTTTAAACGCAATAGTGATACACATAAAATCAGATTACCAGGAACGAAAGCAACTGTGGTGTACTCCAGCCAACTCGTTACGCCTCATTACCGCCGCGACGCGGCTCATAATCGCCCACAAACTATAATCTTCTCTGCTGCCGTATCAGATGAATTAATAAAAATGTCAATTTTTTAAGAATGTTTCCACACTTTTAATAACGAGATATTCAGTGCGATTTAAGAATGATGAATATTATATAAAAGAACCGAAACGTCTGAAATTTACCAGATAACAATTTCCCATTTTAATTTCATAAATAGGACTATTATCAGTGCAGCAGTACTGAGGAATCGCGGAAAAACAAGAACAGCTTCTCACAGAAACAAAATAAATGTCACTTCTCCGTGTCCATCTCTAACCACAAACACATTTTTGTCGTAGGCCTAATACCCAGTGGTCCAGCCAGCGCCGATTCCTTGAATGGGACTTTCAACTGCCTTCGAGACACAGCTACTGCATAAACTGCATGATTAATTAGCAGACGATATTTTCTACGCGTAGTGTCAGTGAAACACTTTTGGTAGTAGTAAATTACTAATTAGAACAAAAACTCCTATATAGACAAAATTAGATACGAAACATAAAATGTAATAATTTCTAATAATGATAACATCATTAACAGCATGAGAATATATAATTATGTAGCCTAGTTCTACACATCGTTCTTCAATCCTTCCCTATGTTAAGCGTCAAATACAACCACAACACAGTTTACTCGGCACATTCTTAATGATTTACGTATACTTTAGTCTTTTCCTGTGGCAACCTTTCAGCTGACACATCCCAGAGCTCGTTGAGGGTCTACGTTACAATGCAGCAAGTCCGAACTCATTAACGTAACAGCCGAATGTATTGAGCATCTGTTCTCGCCATTATATCGAAACATAAACAAAAACCACTATAAGCAGCCTAAGCACGTTGCCTGAAAACACTCTACTACACGAAAAATTCACTAATTTCAATACAATAATAAATTTTTAAAGACATCTTAAAATACCCTGGTTACTTTAGAAGCAAAATGAAACTAAGACATTACTTTTACAAGCGTCATTAGCAACTTTCTTTGTTCCACCTAGGTCCGCATGCTTTCATACTTAATCCGTTTGCCAGCGTTTTGTGACATTAATGTGTTTATTCACATACATAAAATAATCCGAAAGAAGTCTAACAAAATTTCGTTGGAATTTTACATTTCCAAGCGACAATTACAACGCACGTACAGGAACACTGAATGTTGGTATACGTGGGTCCCCGCAATTTGGAACGTAGCGGTCTTTCAGATTCACATTATGATGTAACTGGCAATAAATTAAAATGTTATATTTAATGTTGTCATAACAGAAGATAAAAAATTTGCTTATAAAATACCGTTATCAGTTTCAAATGCTAAACATGCTCGCCTATACTGGTCTTGCGGAATCATTCCTAAAGCCGCATTAGCCATAACAGCCTTTATCTGCATGGAGAACACATGAATAGCAGGGATCCAATAGTTGCGGGATTAGTGAGAGTGATTAGAATAATTAGTGGTGATATAAACGTACACACGTACACGAGATTCAAAACTACGACACAATAAGCTCAGCGAAAAGCTTAAAAACAGAGTTGTTACGACATGTAGTCCTACAAAATTCATTCATTTTTGCACAGAGTGTATTCAGAAGCTTCGGGTAATTTTCAGAATAAACAATGAATATTTTGTTAAAACAACATAAACCAATTCATTATTGTAATACAAACGCGTTGTGATTTCTTTGAGATGATAACAGTATTTTTACTTTGTTTAGAAAAATAAACTAGTCACGAATTCTAAAGGTCCCGGATCCACGTTTAGTTCGACCTTCAAAAAACAAATAATCTCCTTTTGCATTAAAGGCCAACACAGCGCACAATAAAGCGGGGCATTTATCATACATGACGTCATCCCCAAAGAATAAATTAATCTAAGAAAAATATATGTCAAAATTTAATAACTTTCTACTTTTTAACTACGCACAGGTTAATGCTGTTCCTTCCAATGTGACCAACCAAATTAAGCGAAATTTGCAGCTTTAGAAATAAGGCAGTGTCCTTCAGAGGGGGTTGCACCATACTACACCTACAAGGTATAAAGCTGTCCCACTGTACGCCATGTAGGCGCTTGGAGGGGGAGAGAATGTTCAGCTCCTACTTAGATTTAACCTGGACATTAGATAGGGCTGAGTGATTAGCATCATGTCCCGGCCGCGTTTTACATCAGGGAAAGGATCCCGGTACACTTTGCTTACAGTCAAATGATCATAGGTTTAAAAATTCAGCTCATACAGCCGATATTAATTTCTCTCGCCGTATCTACTCATTTTTACACAAAGGGGCATAAAGAAGTGTTGGACAAACGAAATCAGAAATTTCGTTGATGTGGTTTCTCTGTTAAAATGTGAAGAAAGAGGAACGACCAAACGGCACAGAAATTTATTGGCTGTAGGCTCTAAAACAAGAAGAGCAAAAAGAATTTTGATGTTACTATTTTATTTGTAATTGTTGACCTACAAATAACGTATCATGCATAGTCTGTATATGTGATCTAAATTTTCCCTAAATTGTATACACCGAACCTAATTCCAATGTTTCATTAGTTTTCGCTGTCAAATAGAATACCAGACGAAATGTTTACACGGCCGACATGTTCTTGTAACAGGCTCTAAGCGAAAACCTTTCAAAGCGAAGCACTTTTCAAGGACTTATTACTACACGTATGTGCTCTGAGGTTCTCACAGAGGTGTTTATGTCGATCCTGAATTGCAGCACTTTCTGCATT
>NW_019059605.1:2176838-2214787 GCF_000696155.1 Zootermopsis nevadensis | reverse complement strand
CGACGCAACAACCCAGAAATCATCACATCTACGCCTAGGAATCACTAGCAGTCCCTTCCTTTATCGGAATAAAGATGTAAAACGTTTCATTCAGTATTTTTGAGCCGGCCAAAAGAGAAATACAACCGCAATTTATTTATTCCTGGAACCATACGATTTCAGACTCAGTCCAGCACATCAAAGCAACATTTTTCAAGCAAATTTAATCGGGCATGTGCCTTCCATATTAGTCTCCCTTCCTTGTTAGCGTATACAGTGCGTGCTTCAGATTTATACCTTTCTGTGGCTGCAACGACATTTCTTTTGAAGTAGTCGGGTGTGTTCGACCGTTGCATTGAGGCAAGCGACGAGCTGCAGATATGCTATTCCCAAGTGTACAACTTCAACCCATTACACCGTCGCCGTGGCTGTGTGAGAGGGGAATGGACTATAAAGGCACCAACTTGTCCTCGGAATCAAACTACACAAGCCCGGTAGGTCCTTCGTACATGGATCAATGCCTCATTACCGTTTCAACCAGCGGAATGTAACGACGCACTGGAAGGAGAATGAGTCAGATACACATATGTTCAGCCTAAATTTCACTGCCATGACAATCCAACTTACTGGAACGACGCTGTTTTATGTTTTGCTTTTCCGGACCTGTTTAAACAATGAAACTTTCAATTCAATAATTTGGGAAATTGCTCCCAGCGCAACAATTTGCATTCGCCAGTATTTGAACTTTGGCATTTGTGAATGTTAGGAGAATAACCCGTTGGCGATTTCTCACCGTCACTTTCGTCCAAAACAGCTATCGGGTTACGTGCAAAATGTCGTTAGACCTACTACTGCCAGATTTAATCGAACCTGGAATGCGTCGAAACATTTTAATAAAATTCCTGAACATCGAGTGTCATAAAAATCTCATCAGCCGTTCACGAATTCTCACATGCATACGGACGGACAAAGTGGTTTTAATAGGCGCTCAATGTATGAACGCGCCTAAAATTAGGCTTAATATTAATACTTTATAATACGTTCCTCCCAACAAAGTACTATAAAGGGCTCTTTCCTTAGTTGTAAAATAACCAGAGAGGAAGCTGGCAACTCATCTCCACCTAGTTCCCAGGTTAAGAATGTAAGCAGCCTGCCTTTCCCTTCACACGTTCGTTTGTACTTACTGTAAGATATTGTAAATGTGCAGAACGTTCCGGAAGTAAAACAGCGAAATTAGTTACAGACCTACTGTACATACAAACTGAAACCACATTAATGTCATAAATTATCAAAAATGAAATTATTCCACAGGAATTAACACCAGAATAGTAGTAAACAAGAATAAGAAAGAGGACCAAACCAAAAATATGAAGACTAGAGGTTTAACTCTAATATGCACTATGTCTAAACCACAAAGATGTTGACAAATATACAGACCCGATATTCACGCAAAGACAAATTATCGATTAAAGGAAAAATTAAAAATTGTTATCATCCGTGCTGCTTAACAGACTACAAACAGGCATCGATATTATCCACCAAGCACACTATTGGAAAATTAAAACTTTTATGGGATACCTTTAAATTTTATGAAGGAAATTAATGTTTAGTATAGAAATAGAGAAGCCAAAGTAAAATTAAATTGGATTAAATGTTCAAATAAATTAAACACAAGAAGAGAATTCAGGCGAGAATATTGGTTTTCATCTCCATTATTATCTCCATACATTAAATTGTAAAGGGATGGAAGACAGTAAATGGAGAAGGAAGAATATCATATACAAAAGAATCGATCACGATGTATGCTTATATTCTACTAAATGAGACAACGGACAATCTACAACGACTCGTTATTTTTAAAATCATCAGTAAGTGTGTTATGACCATCTATAGTCTGTAGCAATGAAAGGGTTAAATTTTTAAGATAAAAAATTGAAACAAAAATATCAAATTACTGAGAAGGTACAAAAACATCCCCATATGTTGGTGATAAGATATCCAACATCAAAAAGGTAAAATTATTCGTTTCAATAAAGTAAGTGGAAACATGAGGATGCATTTTAAAATGTATGTTCCGAAAAAACACAACTTAAACTTGATAGAATTACATCACAACCCATGTTACTGCTTAGATCTGAAACATTTGCCTTGCAAAAATAATACTTGAGGTAGAACAAATTAAATTTATTACAACACTGCGGGACTTTAAAAATAGGATCATGTTAAAAATGGAATTATAATGACACAATTTGGGGAAACCAGCATCGTAAAAGTTATTGAAGGATTAAGATGGCAACCTTCTGGGATATTGTGTCGTGTAGTCGCAGAAGTATACTGATGTTTTAGAAACGCACGTTGATTCCAGCATCGCCCTGATGATGAAGGCAATACGGACCTCTGAAACGTCAGTTAACCTCTATGGCACAATTTCCCAGACAGCATCCATACTAATACTCGCAGCAGTGAAAACCTGAAATCTCACAATATTGAAAGATACAAACCACAACAGAAATTCGATCTACTGAGAATGGACAGCACAAGATGTCCCAAGACAGCATATCATTATAGACCAACAGAGAGAGGGCCACGCTGGAAGACAAAAGCGCAGATGGACAGAACAGCTTTGAGTCTCGGAACGGGTCCTTGAGAAGAAGACCATCATTCCGTCTCGTTACATTACAAGAGACATACATAAATTGCATTATTCTGCCAGTAGTATAAAAGTAGGCCTATTGGCCTGCCTGTCTGTCTGTCTGTAGGCGACGCCGTAAAGAGCTCTAACCGAGTGTCCAATCTGTTCAGTCCACTTTCGGAATACTCTGGCTGATTTCCTCTGCGTTGTCTGTCCATATACCACGGACAAGCCCGCTTCCACATCACTCGAACGATTAGGAACACTACATGAAAACGCCATTACAGCACAGTAGGAGCATCACTGGAAAAAAAGCCAACTGGAGTCTCTGCTAATTTATGTCTATACTAAGAAAATACGCTGCATTCTTCAGTAGTTTACGTTACTATGTCATAATGTTGCCCCTAACTATTATCCAAAACGAATGTTTGTTTTTAATGTTGACCTATTTATCTGTTATTCTTTTAAAAATTTATGATCGATTATTTGGGCAAACGTCTTGAATATTAGCGGCTGTCAAATTTAAAAGTTAAACATTTTCATTATTTAAAGGCTTGTAAATGTCTATGCCATGTACAATTCTCTATTTTCATACCAAAATCTTGTCGAATTACACTTTATATGTTTATTTTCTCCATGCTAGCTACATAGGGTTTACCTAAAACATAATAAGTATAAAGAGGTCTGGGTGGATTAAACCAGCGAACATATAATCATGTTTGTCTTCGTTTTGGCGTACTTGCAACTCTTAATACTGTGGTTATAATTAATATTCGCTGTTGATCAAAGCGCACGATAATGAATCCAGCACCAGGAAAGTTTCCTTAATTGGATGGTAGTTAAGCACGTATAGAAACCGCCGAGATCCTCGATGTCTACTCATCTCATTATAACCTAAATGTGCACTTGCGAGTATTTTCCAAAACTGCAAACGACTTACAAAAAAATACGTCAATAATAAATATAAATCAATACATGTCTGTGACTGCGTAGAAATTAAACAAAATTCCACAGGTAAATATGCATAATATCTGTTTATATTTACATATTTGGATAACATTTAACCAAAAAGCTATGTGTGCGAGTAGTGGATTCAACAAATTACGTAAAAATCAGTACAATTTCTCTGAACAATGTATATTTTAAACAACTATGGCTTATTTCGCGTAAAACAAATAGCAGTCTGTTAAGTACCAACATTATGTTGACTTTTACCCACTGTCTGAGGTACATTTTATGAGCACTACGATTCGGATTTTTTTTTGAGGCGGTCGGAATCCATCCGTGGAACATCTAAAGAGACTACTACGCCATTAGGATAATCATTATACCAAGGTGGCAATCTGTAGCCTTGTAGGTGGTAACGCTTCTGAGGAAAATCAGTAACCACCTAAAAGATTACATTACGTAAGAGCCCACAAGACTATAATCTCTACTCCACACCCGTGAAAACCTAAAATGTCAGAGCCGAATTTGATGCATTGCTTGCAAAATATGTGGTGAAGAAATAAACACAGCCTGTCACCATCACCAACAGATATACATGTTAGCTATAAGACATCTGTACAGCTTTGAAATTTTATGAGGAACTAATTCTGAACGCTAACACTAAAATTTAGGAAGAAAAGTGGCAGTTTTTTTCTGTTACAAGTCACATTTGTGTAAAGGCGACAAGAATACAGGATATAATCTGACCCAACACAAAATCTCCTCTCATTTTAAAAATTAATTTATCCATTCTACTTATGTAGATGTGACTAACTATGTTCGACACTTCCTTCATAATTCGTCTAATTTAACATTCAAAATCATTACTGAAATTAGACATATCGTAATTTACTTTACCGGCCGGTACAGTGAGTTTTAACTTACGCAGAAAAATTAGTTTGTATGTTAGGCCTAAATACACATAAATTTAAATAATGTTGTCTATACACGTTAGAAAAGCGAAACTTATCCTGAAAATCTTAAAACTTTGGTAAACAAGTCGGCCTGGACTAATTTCATGGGGCAGAATAGTTTTAAAGAAGCTGATAGTCCTTCAGCTAGTCAAAAACTCCCTGTCTTTTACGTCGTGTTCACAAGAGCCAATGAATGAGGCTCTATGTAACATTTCGTAACATGGTGGCATTTGTAATGAGATATTATCTCCTTGCCCCACCCCTAATTAGGAAAACCGTCTGTCACCCACCTATCGGCGACTTCTTATTCCATACATTCTCATCTGCCCTCGGCACATGGAAGCCGTCACCTAAGAACACGCCATTTTGTGCTGAACAATTGATATATGCGCATATCCCGCGCGAGGACCAATGCTGATATCTGCATCTCACTACACGAATCCGAATGGAAATGTCATGAAGGCGGCCTTCAGTCCCGTTCATTCGAACTGCACGTCCAAAATTAACGAGGTTAATCTAGCAGGACGGGAGATTAAGTTTAACTCTGACCAAATTAATAGAGCGGCATGGCAGCAGGAGGCTTTGTATTTACATAAATATCAAAGAGGGTATAATAAATTTAGGACTACTTATTATATCCGAAACATGCGTATCGTATTGAGACGTAATATAAAGTAAAACGCGTATTCATACACGAACAAAAGTTACAACTTCAGGTCTATTGTATCTCTAATAAGTCTGATTCACAGAACTGTTTGAGTCTCTCATTCGTGTAAGCCTTCTTAGTATGTACACATCAAATTCTATTCACTCTGCACGGAGCAACTTTATAACGACCCTTCGACAAGAGACAAAAGACAGACTACAACAAAACAAGTTAGGTTTATTTCCTGTATTCAGTGCAGCCTGCATCTCAAGAAGAATTCTGCTCTCTTCAGTTGTCTTTGAACATTTCAATTAAAGCAGGCAGTGCTATTGTAAACGCATTTCTTGGAAATTGCTGGTCGTAAGTAGCTATTTAGCTCGTAATTATAAAAATTCAAAGACTACGAAAACCAGTTTTCAAAGAAAGCATTTCTCAATGTATATTACACTCCCCTTTCATTTATTAGACTTTTCGGTTAACTGTGAATTCAGTCCGATTTTGTTTGGGTTCGGTGGCTCAGAAGTGTAGAAACAAAAAGGAAACAAGAAGCGTCTCTAATGTTAACATTTAGTGTAGCACGAAGTTTAATAACCTAAAGATCTGAGAAAATGTTTTGTTCGTTACGAAGCTACAGAGTTACATTTTTATTTGACTTACATTTAATACACACGTAGTTTCTTGAACTTCTTATTCTCCAATACGAAGGAATATTTTTGTGTTATGAACACATACGGTATCGAAATATATCCAATAAAAGCCTATTTGTTCCACGCCTATGGCAAACAGATTTCAGTACGCTATCAGCATTTAAGAACGCAGTTTAAAAGTAGAGGGAATTTCTAATACAAATCATGACCACATGGCTTCTCTATAAATCACATCCCAATAACAGAGCCGAAAGACTGAAAACACTAAAGCAAAAATGTACATTTCAACCCTGTCCTAGTCCAGTTCAATCTAATACACGTTATCGAAACGTATTTTCTTTTCATCCTTTTCAATACTTTTTCCCGTTTCCTTCTCCACTTACCAAAATTTGTCATTATTGGATCAGTTTACTGTTTTCTTAACCCACCTTCAGACCTAACCAAGCGTAACCTTCTTCAATACGCTACCATAACACCACACGAAGAGAACAAATCATTCATTACCTCCATTCCAGTCTCCGTTCACCTCTCCGAAACCGAAGCCATTGCTAGCCTTAGGCTGTTACTGAACCTTACTTATGAATGAAGGCCCCGTGCAGATGCTATAGAGTGATTACTCTGGGGCCATAAATAAACCACACACATTGGGTGTTGGTATTCTGTCTCGTACATCTGACTCCTCAAAGGCAACTAGATTCAGCCGGGGGCGGACTCCCAAAAGGGGCGTACAGGGGGGCGAAGCGGCTAATCAATATCAGGCCGAGATCTCCACATACACGTGTAATAAACATGCAGGCTTAATGATCACAATTTGCTTATTGCAAATTGCTATACAGACCTCGTCTCAGCTAATAACACAGTTTGTGCCCGCAATGGAAAGCTTCAACCATGCAGTCGCCATGCTTCTGATACGCACTGCTGTAACTTCTAGAAAGTTCCGTAAAGTGAAGGTAGTAAGAATGAATGGTTTGTGCTTCAGTACTCTACGATTAAGTAATTTTGAACGCATAAGCAATGCAGGAAACATCAACGAAGGAAGAGGCAGCAATTGTGTGAAAAGTTATCTAAGGCGACTTCGTTAAAGTACAGGAAAAAGCAACAGAGAAATGCAATACAATATATTTACTTAAAACACTGGACTGTCACATACCGTAAACTAATAATTCCCTTAATACGTTTAATTTGAACCAAGTTAAATATAAAGTACTTAGTATAATGTTTCATTAGCCAGAACCACAACTGCATAAAACAATCTCTTTTATTTTTGGTTTTGTTTTAAACATATTCTTTAACCATAAAGGCCTTACTTTGCCAGAATAAGCAAAGCGATAACTCATTTTACACAATTATTCACAAATGATTTAATTCGAGTACATAAATTAGGCATAATATTCGTCGGAACTGCTTCAGTTTACTAGACTTCGGTTTTATATAAGTGACAGAATGGTTGTTATAATAAAATAATGTTAATCACAAATCTAAAGTTTGATTAAAATAAATAATTGTACTTGCCACGTAAATAAAAATCATCACAGTGTACAGAAATTACCATGCTTACCTCTCATGTGTACCTACACTTTGATATTTCAATACAGAACTACATATAATAAATAGCACACGAGCCACCATTATGCAAAGTAATTAACACCGAGATTATTCGTAGATTTTTCAGTCATGCGCAAGCTTGATTTCACTTCTCAGAAAGAGTAATGAATTCTTTTAAGCGACTAAATATTTCCTAAAAGCAACCGACATTTCTCTAAAACGTTCACTCCTTGCCACATTCCATCACTATCACAGCTAAGATGAAGTCTTCTTAGACTCTAGACCCAGTTTTTGCTTTTAATATAAACTTATATAAGCGTTGTGTTTTATCCTGAAGCAATTCGAGGGTGAAGATTTCACTTGATTGAGCACAGTAAAAGTCAATGTTTATCCCATTCGACTGTAGTTACTCAGTAACTCACTTACCTATTCATTTATTCATTAATTCATTTAATAAGTCTCTGATTCACTCATTCACCAGTTCGCTCGATTCGTATCGTATTAATGAGCAGGCAAAATGTAAAAATATTGCATCAGTGTTAATGAAAAGTCAAAACTTTATTACAAATATAACTCAAACTATGAGATCTGAGGTTCTAAGAGCGGCGAATATAAATACCACTGCAGTCTAGTAGAAGTTTACCGAAATTTCATAGGTAGTTGCTGCCTCCATCATCAGGGCGATAATCGCCCCAATGATGGAGGCAATAAGGAGTCTGCACGGCTCAACAACCCAGAAGACAGAAATCTTCATACTCATCGCCCCAATGATGGAGGCAATAAGGAGTCTGCACGGCTCAACAACCCAGAAGACAGAAATCTTCATACTCATCGCCCCAATGATGGAGGCAATAAGGAGTCTGCACGGCTCAACAACCCAGAAGACAGAAATCTTCATACTCATCGCCCCAATGATGGAGGCAATAAGGAGTCTGCACGGCTCAACAACCCAGAAGACAGAAATCTTCATACTCATCGCCCCAATGATGGAGGCAATAAGGAGTCTGCACGGCTCAACAACCCAGAAGACAGAAATCTTCATACTCATCGCCCCAATGATGGAGGCAATAAGGAGTCTGCACGGCTCAACAACCCAGAAGACAGAAATCTTCATACTCATCGCCCCAATGATGGAGGCAATAAGGAGTCTGCACGGCTCAACAACCCAGAAGACAGAAATCTTCATACTCATCGCCCCAATGATGGAGGCAATAAGGAGTCTGCACGGCTCAACAACCCAGAAGACAGAAATCTTCATACTCATCGCCCCAATGATGGAGGCAATAAGGAGTCTGCACGGCTCAACAACCCAGAAGACAGAAATCTTCATACTCATCGCCCCAATGATGGAGGCAATAAGGAGTCTGCACGGCTCAACAACCCAGAAGACAGAAATCTTCATACTCATCGCCCCAATGATGGAGGCAATAAGGAGTCTGCACGGCTCAACAACCCAGAAGACAGAAATCTTCATACTCATCGCCCCAATGATGGAGGCAATAAGGAGTCTGCACGGCTCAACAACCCAGAAGACAGAAATCTTCATACTCATCGCCCCAATGATGGAGGCAATAAGGAGTCTGCACGGCTCAACAACCCAGAAGACAGAAATCTTCATACTCATCGCCCCAATGATGGAGGCAATAAGGAGTCTGCACGGCTCAACAACCCAGAAGACAGAAATCTTCATACTCATCGCCCCAATGATGGAGGCAATAAGGAGTCTGCACGGCTCAACAACCCAGAAGACAGAAATCTTCATACTCATCGCCCCAATGATGGAGGCAATAAGGAGTCTGCACGGCTCAACAACCCAGAAGACAGAAATCTTCATACTCATCGCCCCAATGATGGAGGCAATAAGGAGTCTGCACGGCTCAACAACCCAGAAGACAGAAATCTTCATACTCATCGCCCCAATGATGGAGGCAATAAGGAGTCTGCACGGCTCAACAACCCAGAAGACAGAAATCTTCATACTCATCGCCCCAATGATGGAGGCAATAAGGAGTCTGCACGGCTCAACAACCCAGAAGACAGAAATCTTCATACTCATCGCCCCAATGATGGAGGCAATAAGGAGTCTGCACGGCTCAACAACCCAGAAGACAGAAATCTTCATACTCATCGCCCCAATGATGGAGGCAATAAGGAGTCTGCACGGCTCAACAACCCAGAAGACAGAAATCTTCATACTCATCGCCCCAATGATGGAGGCAATAAGGAGTCTGCACGGCTCAACAACCCAGAAGACAGAAATCTTCATACTCATCGCCCCAATGATGGAGGCAATAAGGAGTCTGCACGGCTCAACAACCCAGAAGACAGAAATCTTCATACTCATCGCCCCAATGATGGAGGCAATAAGGAGTCTGCACGGCTCAACAACCCAGAAGACAGAAATCTTCATACTCATCGCCCCAATGATGGAGGCAATAAGGAGTCTGCACGGCTCAACAACCCAGAAGACAGAAATCTTCATACTCATCGCCCCAATGATGGAGGCAATAAGGAGTCTGCACGGCTCAACAACCCAGAAGACAGAAATCTTCATACTCATCGCCCCAATGATGGAGGCAATAAGGAGTCTGCACGGCTCAACAACCCAGAAGACAGAAATCTTCATACTCATCGCCCCAATGATGGAGGCAATAAGGAGTCTGCACGGCTCAACAACCCAGAAGACAGAAATCTTCATACTCATCGCCCCAATGATGGAGGCAATAAGGAGTCTGCACGGCTCAACAACCCAGAAGACAGAAATCTTCATACTCATCGCCCCAATGATGGAGGCAATAAGGAGTCTGCACGGCTCAACAACCCAGAAGACAGAAATCTTCATACTCATCGCCCCAATGATGGAGGCAATAAGGAGTCTGCACGGCTCAACAACCCAGAAGACAGAAATCTTCATACTCATCGCCCCAATGATGGAGGCAATAAGGAGTCTGCACGGCTCAACAACCCAGAAGACAGAAATCTTCATACTCATCGCCCCAATGATGGAGGCAATAAGGAGTCTGCACGGCTCAACAACCCAGAAGACAGAAATCTTCATACTCATCGCCCCAATGATGGAGGCAATAAGGAGTCTGCACGGCTCAACAACCCAGAAGACAGCCAACTTCTTACTCACCGCAATGAGAACATCAATTTTAGCTTTCCCGTCATTCGACGTGTTGAAGTAATTCTTCAAGAATTTTCGGCGTCAATTAGCGTAAAACTTTCTACACTGTCTTGGCGTGAATTCAGCTCAATAATTACATTTTATATAGAATTTATATCGTCTCTGGTCTGAACAAATTTGTGAAAGCAACATCGCCTTCTATTAGTGCCTAGCAACCACAACCAGTCCCGAAACACAAACTCAACCACAATATTAACCTCATAGACCGGCATTTTGTTCGTGACTAACCAGATTTTGAGCGTTAGTAACTCTGCACTTCGCCTTATCACTTGTCTTTTCTGACCTCATCTTGTACTGACTTCGCGTAACCAATCGGGTTGCGTCCAACCTAAGTGTAAGCCTAGTTTTTGAAATTTCTACCAATGCTCACTTTAGAATTACCTTCTCACTACACGGTCTACGCGCAAAAATTGTGTATGTGTGTGTTGGGAGGGGTGGGGGTGAGTTCAGTTGGAATTGCATGTTTTAACATGGTCCGAGCCCAGAACGTTGACTTTTAGAATTGAACAGCCATCATTTCATACCGAATTAAACTCTTTGATTCACTAATTAGATTTCAAGCTGAATCGTTTTTTATCCCACAAGTCATTTACCAGTGTCCTTTGTTAGGCTTCGGTTGGTTTTAAATTGTGTTTTCGGCGTGGGAACCTTTCTGTAATGACCGCTTTTGATAAGCTATTCACTGTCTCCACCAATCAATGTTAATATCAAACTGAAGACAAAAACCAATTGTTAAGAGTAATAAAGTTAATTTTAGGATAAACATAGAGAATACTCTTACAGTTTCCATTTTCTTGTGAATTTTGAAGTTTGTTTTCCAAAGGCGAAGAAGGTTTTGATATTATTACGTCATTTCGTTTATGCTAATGACATTCAAATTTATAAAGCCCCATTTTCATTTGCATGACAATCCTGTACGCTAACTTCCCTGGAACGAGGATTCTCTTACGGATTCCATTCCATTTGATATTTTTATAAGAGATGAAATATTGTAAATCTGTAAACCGAAGAGAGAGGTCTGAAAATTCCGCTGGTGGCACACAAACAGCATTTCGGTGTTCACATCGGCACAAAAAGGGAAACAAATGTCTCATTTACGAGTAGTTCAATTGAGTGGCATGAATTTACACCGATGCCTCCTACATTCCCCATGCTGTTACAAATATTCACGTTTGTCGTCTGTGCACAGATGTGCAATTCTTACGCCATCCTACCGCTGACGCACTCAATGCTCGATAAATTTCAACAACTCCGTCACAATTCTCCTCATTTACCTGGCGAACATCATTATTTTTACATAATATATTTGTTAATTTAATGCACAGGTGTAATTACACACCGCGTCTCCATTAACACTTCCTTAATTAATCAATGGGATAAATGGTTGTTCTACAGGAGCAACAATGTCACTGTCTAAATATTATAACGCATAATTCAAATAGTTACACATTACAGAAACTTCTAAACTTTACTGTTCCGTCTACATATTCCTTTTAAATTTTATTTGTATAAACGGCATCTGAAATTGAATATTACATATACAAGACATCAACAATCTAATAGTTGTCTCAATTCGTTGTGTAAGGAAGAGTGTAAGTGCGTGATCTCCTCACAAGAGTACGGAATTCTTCTTAATAAATTAATTGGCTACGATAGTGAGTCGTATTCCTAGCCAGCCATGAAATACGGAACAAAAGTTTCCCCTCCGCCTTAAAATTCAATAATAAAAATATTAAGCACTTAAGCCAAATCGTATTACTTTACAGGTCAGCTATGAGAGCGTCTGCAATATGCTGTTATAGTAAAATAATACGGCCAGTTCTTGTTCCTGCAATAAGATATAGGCGATAGACGGTTATAAAAAATATATATCGACTTCTAAACTTCGTTTCCAGCCTACGATTTATATTAAGTGACATTGACGTAATACGAACTTGAAATTCGTTTGAAGCTTGTAATCTTTGGAGTTTCATTATCATCTCATGCATCATTTAAGTTTAAATTAGAGTTTAGCGGAGTTTGAGTATCGCTTGTGTTTCGTAAAGCCTTGAAAATGTTAATATGATAATAATTAAGTTATTACAGGACTAAAATGCCGTAAATATTTCCTAGGCACAAAGCTATTAGTACGCATATTTATATAACAGGAGAATCTGACACTGATATCGCATTATGAATTTGATTTTATGAAGAATAAGGCAATTCAATAAACATACAGCCTGTTTATATATAATGTTCTCGTTATTGAGGTGGTTACCTGGTAAGTAGTCGCCTTCTGATTTCACCCACATATCTCAACGTCAACCACATGCTCGGAAACACTGTTGGCAATTGTTTTCCGAAGTATCTACACTCAGCAGGTTCTTATACTGTCTGATTGTCAAGTGATTCAAAATAGCATTTTCATTATTGTTTGTCTAAAGCAAATTTATTTATAACAATATGTGGAGAATCACTGTCGTGATACACAGTCCACTTCTACGACCAAATGATGTGGTCTGTTTGATGACTGAGTTCACGCGAACCTTTCAATACTACTTATTACTGCTTACTGTTGTTTATTTTTGCTTATATATGAATGAATAAGATCAATAAAGTTTACAGTTATTTGACACGTGCTTTTTTTGTATGGCAGGTTCACAATTTCTCTATTGGAGACTTCCACGTTTTATTCATTTACTTATTTATTATTTATTTAAAAGTTCCTATTTTTGCAGTAATCTTGGTGAATGTTCCAGGAAAATTACCCTTTCCTCAACTTCTATTTCCCTGCTGAAAATATTTAAAGGATGAATATCGGAACCTGCAGCTACTTATGGAACAACTGGGTACAATGGTAAAAGATAAAGTACACGTCACGCATACTTCGAGCTAGAAAGGCAATAATGAACTCAGAACAAATAAATCACTGTTATTTGTAAGCGGCAATTTCTTTTGTCATTCCGTTCCATCGTACTCAAGTATTTAATATTTGAGATAGCTCAATGATAACTGTCTGTGCCACCTGTTCCAACAATCGATAACTCTTCTTAATTTTGCCACTAAACCGTTTTTATGCATTTTCTGTCATTCTGAAAGCAAACAGCGATAACTTCCTAAGTGGCATCAACCAAATGATCTTCTAATGCTGACTTTTTTACGAACTATATTTTTAAATAATATTTGCACTTATTTCGAGACTTCAAAGTCTTCCATCTAAAAATAAAATTATGTTTTAAAATATCTGTACATTAAAAGTAATTCTTACTGATATTTCCGAGAAAGACTACATAATGGATCATAAAATTCAAAATCACCTGAGGTTAAAAAATGAGTATCATATTAAGATACATCATAACATGATTGTTTTAATTAACTAAAATCAGCATTGCAGCGACATTATTACTTAAGCATATGGAGGACTGAGAACATCTCCTTTAATATATCCTGTAGTAATTCCGTTCATGGAACAATGTAAAGAGATGAGGGGGTAGTTCAACTAACGAGTGGACTGCAGTTTTTGCTATAAACCGTAACTTCTCTGCATGGTCCCTGAGGGATGGGTCGGGCGGTTGCTGACAGCATCCTCACTACATCAGTCTGCGTAGATTTGCCCTTTCTCTCCCTGTGTAATGTTTTTACACACATCCACATTGGAAATTTGTAAGGGTGGGCGATTATTGGGGTAACATGCCACGTATTCATTCTCGGTTCATGGAGACACATGAAACCGATGACGACGGAAGTGAAATGCATCGTTACACACAAAAACCCCTAGGGTGCTACATAAACTGCTAAATTGTGTGCCCCTGTTCCATTATAATGATTTAAAAAAACAGTATTAAGACACTAGATAGGCCGTGTTACAGCTCAGGCGGTCAGTCGCCGGCTTCTAATTCCGGAGGCCTCGGTTTGCTCCCAGTTCAGTCCATGTGAGATTTGTAGTCGATATAGTGGTACTGGGATAGGTCTCTCCCAGAGTCCTATGATTTTCCCGGTTACACGGATGCTCCATATTCACTCAGTTATCTCCTGGAGGCTAGAAATTAGGGCCGGTTAGTCGCCGCTGTTTCACAGAGACATTTTGTCTCCCTTCACAACAAAAGGGTAGTTTCAGTCTAAAATGCGCATTCTAAAATAAGAGATGTTGTGTATCAGTCTCGGCGGAATACATATTTTACGGTCGTAATAAGTCCCCACTCTATTCTGAGAAATTGCTGGCATTTCTATTCTCGCTGGCCAACTAAATAAGAACATGTTAAGCATCCTACATAAATAACTAAAACCTATATAAATTCAACAGACAAGGCGTTGTTAAACCATCCAAGAAATAACAGTAAAGTACTTATATTGCTCTCTAAGCGAATCCTAATCCAATCGTCTGGTAGTCCGAAAAGTAGTATTAGTAAATCTCCCCCAACATTCGTATCACAGTGCTGAAGTATCTTAATTACTGTTATAATTCAGTTCAGCTTTTTATTTTAACTTGCTAACTCAGCAGCTACAGCAGCCAATTACAGTCAGCACAACAAAATATATAAATACAAAGAACAGAGAAAAACTCTACACATAATGAAGGCATAATAAAACATTCTTTTACCCTGTTCATAACGTGCTGAAGGCAGCAATAGTCCTGTGCCATATGCAGAACTTTCAGGTTGTCGTGAGAGAGGAAAAGAGATATCCCCATTCTACGAGATACCCGCGGTCGGAGTTCAGCCTCTAACTTTCTGAATAAGAGAATGAAATTTGCTTTCAGCACCTGCATATTTAATCTGAAGTGTATACCTTCCAGTAAAGCTATATTTCGTCAGTGAACTGACGTCATAAAATATGTACCCTCTGACATTAGTGTCATCAGCAAGAATCTCCTTTCATCCTAACATCGAACAAAGTTCATACTTCGTCACCTAATAAGTAATTCTCTGTGTCGATTTGGTGTTTCTAAATAGAAAACGCGCGGTAACGCATGCGTGAGAATTCCCAGAAGACTGTAACCAAATTCCACAAACTGAATCATTCCCTGGATTACGATAATGCAGAAAGCAGTGTGATTAGACTACACACAGCATAATTATTGGACCATTTGAATAAAAAAATAATTTTCTCTGACAAAGTATCATAATTGTTATACTGATTAGCTATGTTATCTACATTCGTTTTCTTTACTTTTTAAATAAACAATTCGAATTTGAAGCGAAGAAGCGCAAAGCGGGGATTCAAATTAATTGAGAGCAAGTTGTCGATTACACTACATCTCACCGTTCTTATATTCTGAATACAATAAGTTTCGACTAAAAAACGAGTCACAAACGTAAGTTAATACCAGGCTTAAGCGTCGTTGGCAGTAGGTAAATTTCGAGCCATTATTTTTAAACTTTTGAGCTGCAAACAAAGAATGTACTACCGTGCTGTGAGTCAGCTGTAACACATCGGCTAAGTCGGTTACACCTTAATTGGAAGATTCTAATGAGTCCAGCTTTCGTACTATGCCAATGAATTTGCTATTACCATCTCATGAATAGCTGTCAAACTAAATGCGTTTATCAATATATAAACATAAAACGTGATTATTAAAATGCAACGCCAACATCAGATTCAACAAAATATGTTTGAAAACTAAAATAATACCAAATTACGCTAAAATCAAAATAAAAGGAAATAACCCAAATACGATATTAAAATACAATAAAATCTGGAAGAAAATATCATTTGAAATCTGATAAACATCTGACTAAAAGTTGCATTTAAGAAATTATATTTAAGTTTATATAATTTTATACACCTGAAGATAGTTCTTTTAGAACTGAAACATGTCGTGTAAAAAGTGATGAACTAATGTAAATCGAACATTTCGATAGAGAACATCATTTAATATATTTTAAATATTTAAATGTTAATTATTGTAATATTTTAATATTTAATAGGAATTTTATTGTGATTAGACTGACAAGATTTAAACAAATAAATAAACAAATAGAACAAAATAAAATGCTGTAGCACACGAAATATATTCCTCTTTCTCCTTAACGTATTAAAGCCCACTGGCAAATATAACTGCCACCTACTTTAGTAATCAATAACTGCATTTTGTGCGTGCAGTTTTTGTCTAATTATCAGTGTAAACAATAATTATTTCCTTAGACGGCATTAATCAACTGATATAAGTAAAAGTCAAGTAGTGACTTTTTCCTTTCGTTTATCCCACTTTATAATAACGTTAAAGTTCATGTATTTAATGACGTTAATTTGTGGTGTTCTTTGCCTTGAATTAAGTCACTGAACGTTCACATATGTAAAGGAGAACTAGCTTTTTACCGCTTTGTTTTTTGAGAACAGCGGATAATCGAAAATTGAAACTAACAGAGGGCGATTCTAATTCGTACAATCAACTGGTTCCAATTATGGGACAGTAATTTAATTGACTATTAAATCAGCTATAAACGCAATTATCGAAATAATTCTTGCAGTGAAAGGGGGTATAATTAGGTCATTGATTATAATTATAAAATAATAATTTTATGAAATAATACCCGAACATACGAGTATATATATGTAGTTAATTTTTACAAATTCACACACTAGCTACAGCTATGTAGCAGAGTCCTTTCGAGAAGCTAATAGTCGCTCATCTGTTAAATAAATTCCACGCCTTTCATTACATTCAAAAGCTCATTATCGCACCTTGAATTTTTCTCCTCTCACAGGCTTCCCATATGTGACTCAAATTCTCTCTTCCATAATTGCCCTATTAACATTTTGTGAAGATTAAAAATGACGAACATCTTCAACGTTCAAAGTCCTACGGCCTCCTGTTACTTTCTCGTTTATACATTCAAACATCGCTTCAGTACCCTATTCTTAACACATTCATTGCCTTGCCAGAAATTCTAGAGACAAGTTAAGACCCATCACAAACAGACGGTACAATTATAGGCATAGTATTAAATACTTTAATATTTATATTAACAGATAGATATAGGTCAGACAAGATTTTGAACTGCATGATAGCAATCATTCGCAGAAAATAATCTGCAATTTAACCCACTGAAGCCCATGATTGTTAAAAAAAAAATTGGCTCCTGCATCAAAGATAATATTAAGCATCTCCATTACAACAATCAGCTGGTTAACAATGTTCAAAGAAATAATCGCTGAGTCCTTTGGGAATCGTATGAAACTGAAGCTGAGAACAAAATGCAGGGTTACCGAGAATTAAAGTTTATGTCTCATATAAAAGGTCAATTTTTTTCACGAAAAGAGTAGTTCCTAGTCAACTCCTGTTTTGGAAACTGTGGATAACAAGCAGTAGCGGATTTTCATCTGTAACTAGCCTTGGGAACATCTGTATTTGTTTGTTATAGCATCCCTCCCTAGCTTTTAATAAGCGCACACGAAAACAGTCTGTCCGTTCCACGCCAAAAGATTCACGTGTGCTGGCGGATGGGCTGTAATGCCAGCCGATATTGCCAGATTACCACCACGGCCCGTCTCTTCTGATACATTTTTAAATTTTATATTTATTAAGCCTACAGTTTTCTATGTTTTGAGAAAAAACAGGTAACGTCATACGCTCTGACATGTGTTAACAGCGGTATCTGTTCCCCGAAACCCCATTTCCCGTAAGACCTCTATATCCCCAATCGTGGTTTTGCCAACAGCGGCAATTTTCATGAACGCAGTCCTGGCGATTGGCGAGTAATTGCTGTACGCCAATATAAACACACATATTTATTTTATAGCCCCTCATCTGTGACCCATGCACATCGACGGCCTCGGAGTTAAAGTTTATACACACACACACACACACACACACACATAACAGCGTAAAACGATATTAATATTCCACTGTATTTCTGAAAAATATGCAATATATAATAAAGTCTGACTGTCCTTTCTGCCTTCCCTGCACTGAAATATCGCATCCAGTGTGTATTTATAATCACTGTTTCATGTCCATAAATATCCACAGACTAATACTCGTAATTACCTGCATCAATATGTCACTATATGTCCATGCAAATACCTTAAGCAAACCATTCGGAAAAACAGGAAACAATTCATAAAACAATTTGTACAGCGACCTTGGGGTAAACATGCACAATAAATAAATAAATAAATAAATAACTGTATATCCCATTATGGCCTATGTGTAATAGGCCTGAAAATCGCAAAGCCAGAAAGGCAACAATTTCCCACAAGAACGAGATCCCTAATTAAGTTAAAGGCAACTTTTATACACAATCACCCAGACTTATCTCCTTCAAGTTGGTGTGTGGTGCAACTGAAACTTAAGCCTCATTATGACAAAATGGCGGCATTAAAATTACGAGGATTACGAACTGTTTCAAAACAAGCTCAGTTCATTGGGTCGGTGCAGAGACACACTCTACAAAGTTGACGCGTGCCAGGCTAGACACAGTGCTATTCCGTCTCAGATTTCCGTGGTTTCACTCAGTCTGTCCATAGAGATATTACCTGAAACAGGACCGGGTTTGGCCTCTGAATCACACCTCCTCATCGTCCATGGTCCTTTCCATCTCGCCCCGCTCTCCATAACACACGCTGTTGACAAAACTCGTTTAAAAAAAGAAAGAAAACTTCATAAAAATATAACGCGACCTTTAAACGTGGCTGTCTTCTGGGTTGTTGCGCCATGTAGTCTGGTAAAATTCTGCCGAAATTTCAGACGTAAACTTCTACAGGAAAATAAGGGACAACAATTCAGAACACATCCATATTCATATTCGCTGTCGTCAGGACTTGAAATCTCACAACACGACTTTCGTTTCTCAAATTATCGAGGAAGGTGTAATATTATGAATTTATCATTTCTTTCCTGAAAATATCGAGACTTTCTCGAACACATCGTGCATGTGTTAGTCGAAATTTATTATACTTTTTTTAATAGACAGCCTTCCACGGAAATTTAACATTTCTTACCGGTATTGATTAGCTTTCTTTTGTTAAAATTCTATCCACACTAACATCTGTGCTCGTGAGGTTATCAGAGAAGGCAAACTCACAAATGCAGCGTTTTCGTTTTACCCCGCCTTTCTTGTTCTAGAAGAGAAGAGAGTTTCTGGTGTAGTCACGCTCGAGTACGTGCATCTCTCTCCCCTCCTGATGAACATCTGAAACACGGAAGTGCTATACCGTTATCTGAAGCAGATATTACGTGTACGTGTTAGTTAGATCACCAGATATACAAGGGATAACTTTAATAATCACATAATTACTTTAAGTCATAATTCCATGCAGCAAAGATTTCTGTCTTTTGGGTTGTAGCGCCGTTTATTCTGGTAGAAGTTTACGAATGCGTCAGAGGTCTTTCCTGCCTCTATCAAGGTAGCCCTGATGATGGAAGCAAGGAGGACCGCTGAAACGTTAGTAAACGTCTAACAGACTACACGGAGCTACAACCCAGAAGACCGCCGTCTGATAGTAAAATCCTACTTCTGAACTTCGCACACACAAAGCTGAAAAGATTAAAAATGTAATTCCCGAAACTTAGTAAACATTGTTAATGTACAATGTACATTATGTATTAATACAACATAAATTTAATGAACAATGTTTGCCTAACTTCGTTAAAGAAATAAGTGTCATTCTATTTAATTAATAACAAAATTGTTACCACACTTAGTTTCCTTTATTTTAGGAATTATTTTTAATGCCGTCGGTCACCAGTATTGAACAATGTACGAGTACACCGGTTTATGAAATACGTAAAAACTGCCATAGACTTAAGTTCGCCTACACATAAATTGGAACCACAAGAGCAGAAAAGTTTGAAAAACCAACAACGGGACTTATAAAATAACTTCGTTTGAAAACTACAGGCGAATAAAGAAAACACCCTTTCGTTCGTATTTACGGCAATGATTCTTATAACTTTTCCTGATGCCATAACATGATTGAAGCCGTCCCTCGTGGTACGATAACAGGGAATAACTGACTGAAATTTGAACAAGTTCGAAGCACCGAGGCTGCATAGCAAGAAGAAGAAGAAGAAGAATTTACTTTTCACTTCGTTAAACAACTGGAGTTTCCAGTTCGAACGGTTTATGGTATGAGCAACAACAGTTCACAAACGGACTTCATGTGGAGTTAACCCAATCACATATTGTGTGTGCGTGCGTGCGTGCGTACGTGGATGCTATAGCCCGTTCTGGGCTTTGGTTTGTCTATAGAGCTTATTTTCCAGGCTTTCGGACCTATTTTCGACAATCTATATCCAAATAAGGCATTACGAAGTATTTTATATATTGTTCCAATTAATCGTAAACAACAACGATAGAAAGCCTTGAAATAAAGTATTTTCAAACCAGTTTTCCCCAGCAAAGAAATTAATCAGCATTGTGTGTTCCGAATGAAAATTCAATTCAATATCGGAGAAGTAACATGGTAAAACATGTAACCAAAAGTCAACGAAAAAACGAGCTGCAGAACTTACCTCATTAAAGAAGAGAGATCTGTTTGCAATACACTATAATAGGAGAGCGATATTTTAAAATCTCTATAATAGGAGTCTCCGAGAACAAGGAACTCGAGATACGGGAGACCGCCATCAGAAAGACACGGGCCAACGAGATTCTCACTCTGCCTGTTCAGCAAGACTGTTTCAAAAGCCTCACGAAGGAGCATTAAGGCTGATTGCATCTTTTGAAGATTTTGTAGGACGGATTAAATTAAACTTTCACGCCATATTCTCTTGAGGACCAGCAGTAGTTGCTGTGGCTTTATTAGTTTAAATATGCTGAAGGTATTGTTGTGCTGCCACTAGGAGCGTCTCGGCTTTTTAACAAATCACAGGCTTCATTTCTCTTTCTTAACTATGGACGGTTTAATTTCTCCTTTCCACCTTGCAATTTATGATCGGCGTTTTGTGAGAAGGAAAATTTTATTTCCTCACGGAGAAATAAAAAGAATTTCATCTAGCTGACGCTATCACTTGTATGGAAGCGTCACCTAAGGATAATTCACTGTCTTTAACACTTTGTTCCAATGCATCTTGAAAATATACCCATTAAAGTGAAAAGTACAATTATGCATCATAACCAGAATTTAATAAAGTATTAGGAATGCTATAAATGACATTGGCCCCAATGACGGAGACTGGGCAAATCTCCGAAACATGGTTTCCAACTCGGCACTGACACGTCTAATCGCCAGCGAAGGTCTTATTGCTGAAGATGGCTGTCTTGAGGGTTGAAGCGCCGTGTACTCTGGTAGAAGTTTACCAACGTATCAGAAATTCTTGCTGCATGAGCAGGCAACAAGCACCCCTGCAACGTCGGTAAAATTCCACCGGGACTACACAGCGCTACAACCCAGAAGACTACACATTACGAGTTCATTTGTTCACAATGGATACTATTCTAGCTGTCTAAATGATCAATGATGATGAATGAAATTTAGAACATACTGTGTTCCTAAAAATATTAATGTAATTTCAGAAGTACATACAAGTGGAACGTAAGATCTGTACGCATTTTTAAAAATCAAAAATTTGCGCACTTCATCAAACAATAAGAATAAATCGAAGGAGTGAGATTACAGGACGTTTCGGATAAATGATGGTAACTACCTAGAAGACCATATGGCGTCACAACCCGGAAGATAACAACCCACATTCACAAAGACTATTCTTTGACAACAAGTAATTATCATTCACAGTACACGATGACGTAATTACAAATCATGTATGCGGGGAGCACAGAATACACAGGCGGGCCGTGGAACACGCTGGTCTGGGGTTTCATAACCCTGAACTAGAGTATGAAAAAACAATCATGTGCTTTCTGAGAAACTACTTCAGAATCTACTGCAACATTCACGGAACTCTTCTACCGCCATCTGTTGAGTAATTATATTTTGCATTACTCATGCTCATGACCGAGCTCATTATACACCAGACATGTCACGTGATGCGTTCTTTCACATTCCCTCTTTGTCCCCTTTCCCCATACATATAAATATATAAATTGTACCGAATGTGTCTTAAATACACGGTGTCACTTTAGAAGCATGTCTAAAATAATGAAAATTTCTACATTAAAATGGTTCTTAGACGCTCCGTTTGTGAGTTATGGCCGGGTAGATTTTTATTTGTGGTGCCATCATAAAAAGTAATGAGTATACTACAGTGGCAGACCTACCACAGAGGGCAGAAGACAGATGCGAGTTAATTAGTATGCGAGTGTGACACTTCTTCATGAGAGACACAGTCCGCTGTGTGGAAGCACTAGAAATATCTGAGCATCTCATTTGTAATTTATTACTAAAAAAGTAATCTGTAAAGTTGGAATAAGATATTTGCGAAGAAACAATTTCATATGGACGAGTTTACACATTATTTTTATCCTATTCCTTCCAAAATATTTTGGGATATAATCTACAGACTAAACATCTAAGAAGCAGTGTTTACAAAGCCTTCATCATTCTTTTGTGCATGGAACACGTCCCTAGAATAATACTGGGTGTTTCAGAAACACCCTGTATACCTACATTACACCATTTATTACATTTCCATCCTAAAATGTCAACTGTTTTATAATTCGTATCATGCAACGGATACAGACGTTGCCTTGACGAGAACAGTTGCTGCTTTCCTCTATGATGTCTCTTTTTTCTACCTCTGTCTCATTTCTGTGTTGTCACCATCACAGTTCCCTTATAAATCTCAATTTCGTTTCGTGTGCGACGACTGGCGTCTTCTCAGCGACGGTGCAGCAAGATGGGTGAGTTTACTAAGATGGGAACACACTCAAGGGTCAGGAAAGAAAAAAATAAGACAAGTCAGACTGTAAGGAAACAATAACACTTGTGTCATGGCAGTGCTGGAGCAGTCTGAAATGCAATGCTAACGGCTTCCGTCATTGCGATAATGATTACAATGACTGCGGTCATTTTTAAATGACACCACAGTGAGCTGTCACATAGCAAAGGTAATGGATGTCTTGCATGGTTTTTCTGCATCTTGTTCGAGAAGTCCTTTCAGTCCGAATTAAGTGTACTCAAAGAGGACATGAAGAGAAAGGACACAAGAGATTTCTAAACGACAGACATTCCACGGTAAAGTCTGTTTCATTTTCACATTTTTTGCAGCTTGTTTCAAGTTCTCTGCCTAAGTTTAGTTTAGTTTCTCATTCTCCTACTTAATTTACATAATAATATTAAAGTTACTTATTTCTTCCTCCACACTATACGACAGTTTGTTCTGCATTTGTTAGAAATAGTTCCAAAAATCGTAAGCTCACAGAAGCTACATAAAACATACATAATTCTTGTTTATTCTCTTTTTATAGACGATTATTTGCAAGATAAAATGACTGGAAACTACGAGCGAGAGGACAATCAGAAACAAATAAAAGCAAACACTGTTGGTGGTCTACATTTTGGGGCCGACCCCCGCCTCACCTATCCCTCACAGCTCATCTCCTACGTACCATTATTCAATGCAGGATATCGTGAATGTGTGTTGAAATGGGTAAGGCGTCCACGAAGTTCGGAAGGCCTAAGCAGACCAGAAACGCAGTGGACAATGGAAACGACTGGGAAGCTGGACCGAGGCCAGCATTTGTATCGGGTGAAATGGTGGCAAGAGAGGGAAGAAAGAAAATGATGAAGAAAACAAGACAGAGGCGTGGACAGGAAAACGTATCTTGCAGAGAAAAGAACGAGAGAGAGTGTTGGAAGGGATCTGAAAGTACAGTAGGTGGTAGAAAAGCTCTTTTCAATTCAGAAACCACATTCATCCCTTAAAAAAGAGAAAAGTCACTGCCATCCGGGACCTTGAGACAGCCCGCAGGATCAGAGTTGCAGCGAACTTCCGAGTCGGAGGAGAACCGAGAGAACAGCAAGCAAGTCCTCTCACAGCCAGGACATCAGCCCCCCCCTCCCCCCCCTCACTTCTGCACTCAGTGTCAACCCTAGAAAGCTTTATTAGAGACGCCAGTAGTTGTCAGGCTTTGAATTTACAGTGTGGTCTGCAAATACCTTTGATGCCACAGACTGTAAAAGCCATCACGTTTAGTATCATTGACATTTTCATACTAAATCGTTCACAAAGGCATCTTCAGGCTGAAAAGCAATCTTCTTTCTTGGCAGCACAAAAAGTTATTGCTTCTAAAATTATGTAGATGTTTTAATTAAACTTGTCGTAGGTGTGACTGAATATCTGACCGATTCACACCATAGGGATTATCAATTCAAACTCATTATAAATATTCTTCAGTGTTTTTAAATAAGCATGTTCATGCCAAAGATCTGAAGACTCCTATTGAAGAAGGGAAAAGAATTCTTGCTACAAACGTGAGCGTCCCTGTAATATGAATCAGCATTTAGTCAAACATTCAAATAATAGTGGACTGATTGAAGTGTTAAGCCTACAGAAGGGCCCGCAAGGGAGCTTGTCTCTTTGTTCCTATCGTCACATATAAATGCAGTTAGAGCCCCGAATGCTAATCGCAGAACAGAAACAGCACAGCATCGAAGGTGGTGTTCATTGGAAACAGATCGAGTCTTTTCTCATTTTTAATGTGACATGTATGATTTGATAACAACACGTTTCAAAAACTAGACTGTCACGTTAATGAATTATTGATGTAAAACAACTAATATTTAGACTGTTGTAGACATAAGATAAAAACACAGATATCAGAAATTAAATTTCTTCTAGAAGCAGCGAACAGCACATAAGAGATCATAAACACGGCATTGAACAACAAAATGTTAAACAAGGTTAAGAACACAAAAATGTAAACTGTATACGAAGTTTGCAGAGAATAAGTAAATTCAATCCTTTATACAGCCTGACAGTAATAGAAATGTTGTAGAGGGAAAGGGACCGGCCCTCAGAAGACCCAAATTGATGAAATTGACATATTTTCATCTCACAGTACAGTTTCCATTCACGTTACGTGTGATCCGCTGATTTCTTATCGCGTTACTTAACCATGCTTTCTTCTACTAGACTACGATGCACAAATCAGTAAACAGCCATCCTCCAAAACCAAGTTACGTATTGAAATTTAACCGCGAAAACTAAACACAACAATTAACACTCTTTTCAAAGCTTAATAATAATTCAATTTATTTATTTAAGTGTTTGCCAACAGCAAGAAGCCAATAACAGGCAAACACTGATAATACATAAAATAATAATGATAAATAGTACACAAACAGATTAACTAAACTTTTACATGTACAGTATTAAATATAACAGCCAAATACAGGCAAGCCCAAAATGGAAACAGTATTATACACAAAGAAAATAAATGAAGCAATATAAATAAAAACAAATAATTCACCTAGGGAACACTAATATAAATGTAATAAAATAAAGAAATGCATAAAACAGATAACCAAGTTAGATCATCTATCAAGACAACCTATCTAGATCATATCCCTTGTTGAGAACGTGCCCTCAAGGGAGACAATGTTTATGCGAAATACGTCCAAAGATTTACATACGTAATTTGCAGCGATGACGCACCTGGCTGAAGGACTATGTCTTAGCGCACGGCTCACGCTAAAAGTAGAAAATTCTCTTATTTGCCTCGCCGGCACCCGTAAACCAACAGCGTCCATACTGGAATGGCAATTTATTTTGCCCTTGAAGACATTAACAAGAAATAACGCAACGAGATGTCGTCTGGAATAGAGTGTTCTCAGATTTAAAGTAATAATAATAAAAATAATAATAATAATAATACAATACGTTTATTAATATACTTGACAACAGCTGAAAAGCCAATTACAGGCAAGCACTGAAATGAAAAACACAACAGCAATATTTTTATAAAATGTGCTTATCTTTCAATGTCTAGATAGAAAAAGAAAGCCGACAACAAAAACAACTGATTCCATCACTGACACGTAAAGGAACAAGCTTCGATTGCAGAACAGAAATATGTGAGTTAATATTTAAGTCCGAAATGTAAAAATAAACCAAAGCGGTAAAATGATTGGATATGGATATTCATGTCTCCGATATCTATCGATACGGAATTCCATATCGACTGGCATTCTAAACATGACCTCACACGTGGAGAGAACCACAAAGTATCGCACGTCCACAAATGTTTTGATTGAAACATCACATAAAATGTTTCGTACAGAATATCACATGCCGAAACTGTTTATCAAGCCACATTCTGAATACAGATACGCCCCGCCTCCATGCATTGTTTTACAATGTACATAGAGATCTGCCGGTAATAGGAATTGTATATTTGTCAACGAAATATTATTACTATTCAAAACTTCAGAGCCCTGTTTGTCGCTACTGAAACTTCCATCTCAGATATCTACATGGCTGCCATATTGATATTACTGATGGCAGAAAAATACAAAAATGAGGCAGTTCCATGATGGCGACACGAATTTTCATGCAAATCGTGTTTCTTAAAACAATATTTCGAGCACACAAAATACAGAAACACACGGACATGATATCACAGCATTCATATTTTCTCAATGGAAAGTAGACTGAAACCAGACTGATGAACAAATCAACGACGCAGTTAGAAAAACGACGACCTGCTGCTAAGTACACTACAAGGGGACCGCTAAATGATTCGAATGACGTCATTTCTCAAAGTGAAGAGCGTAAGATGACGGTGGTGGAAATAATGACACTTATGTTACATACAGTTTATAAAAATTGTTGGATTTATTGACATTACACCTAAAATAATAACTGCTGTCACCATCTTAAATAAGGTCCGATTAGAATTCACTTTGATTTTTAATCATCAATTTAGTACTGGCGATTACACATCAATACAGAAATCACGCTGAAGAAATAACGAACAATGTCACTAAAAAAACTGTCATTTCTAAAATCGATTTTCGATACTTAATAATAGCTAATAGATAAAGTAGACCACAACTTGCCACCTTCTAGCGTATATTGAGACACGAAAAGCTTTTTTTAACAAATGGAGTAGTAAATTCAGAAGCGCCATTACTATCATCAATTCCGCCTCTAGTGAATGAAAGCAGGTTCTTCTTACTTACAGTTAAGTGCTGAGTGGGGCATGTCTAATTTGGGTATTCACTGGCGGATGAATATGGGCGAGGAAGGGAAAGGTTAGGTCTGAAAATCTAATAAACGACATGTTCAAAGATGGGAAGAAGCGAAAGAGAGCGTGGCAGGTGGATGGAACTTTCAAATATGTCCTGTCAGGCGAGTTGTACATCTGACTGATAGCACGGCCTTGCGTCCGTGACGCTCTTTCGAGAGGGGTGTTCGTAGCGACTACACTTCATTTATCACAGAACACGAGTTGGGCCTCAGTAGCGGCTCGTTGACTCAACTTTATCCAGTTACAGAAAACATTATAAGGGTTCTGCGCTCCCAAATCGTGCAAATCGCAAGCCAGCAGCGGTTCGTGGACTTTCCTATAATAGAAGAATTTCACTGTCATTATTCATACCTAGCATAATAATGCAGCAACAAATTCTGTAACACTAATTGTCAGTTGCTTCAAATTTTAAGAAATTCAAAACACAATAAAAACTGTTTGTCAATAGAGTCTCCTTCGTTGAACTAATGTGACAATAGTGGCTCGTTGGTATAAATGTTATTAATTGGTGCACTTTAGCTCCAACCTTTATATTAGGCTAGTATTATCGATTAACTAATATTATCAATTATACAGAATTAAAAATTACAAGGCAGGGTTGCATATAAACCACGTTAAAAAAATCGGTTATTATTATTATTATCTTATTCCACTCCGATCATACATAACTGATAACACAATTAAATCATCTCTAACAACCAGCAAGATTCCGAATATTATGTCATAGTCTACCTATTGTAAAACAACCAACCACTTATGTACAATTTTATTGTCTTTCGTCGTGCCTTTTCTGTATTGATGCTCTTTATATTTTACTCAAAGTTTTTTCTTGTGCTGTGTCTCAAAATTTACAAATGGATTGTGTTTTGTAAGTCATCTGAACTCCTTTCTGCTAGAACACGCGACTAGATGCCCAGACGCCACAGCTGGTCGGGTGGACCTACGAAAATTTAACTTAGATGACTAAAACACGAAAGACGGCATGAGGAACTCTGACCTTGCCCTTCCATTACGCAGTTCTTCTGAAACTTCCAAAGATCAATCGCTCAAGTTTAGACGCAGCTCTGTTTTGCTTGCGGTCTTCGTGCGAGCGAGGTACGAGGTTTTTTAACTTGAGGGATCAATCATAACGGCCACAAGCGAAGATACAGCTGCAAATGCCACATCTTCAAACTTATTCGTGTGTCTGTCTGTCTGTCCTGCATCGCTTGACGTAAATCGTATCAGACTGTTCGAGGCGATACGCAGAGTAAACTGTGGAATTGTGTGTGTGTGTGGGAGGGGGAAGGGGGGGGGGTTTGCTGCTTGTACCTATCGAAGGGAAGGAAAAATGGGATTGTCACAACGGAGCTTAAGTTATAAAATGGAGGAACCAAATATAAAATATTGAAAAGATAAAGATTATGTGAAGAGAAAGTTGTTCTGAAAAGGCGTATGTAACCTTTAACTTTCGGTTGAGTTATCGGCATTTATCGTGCTAACGTAATTTCGTGGTACCTCATAGGTGAGAAAAAAATTACAAAAATTATCACAGGTATTTGATGATAACAGACAGGCCATACCCTAATACTGTCTCTTCCAAACGCATAACCAACATGTTTTAAATTTAGGATTTCTTCAAAAATTAAAGTCAAATTCCATGACTCTGGTAAAAAAAACTAAACGGTATATTTTCAGTATTATAAATTCCAGATACAGACACACGTGTATGAAACTGGTTCTCCATAAAAATTACCCTACGCACCAGAACCTTCCTCAGTTTTTCAAGAAATGCACTACCGTTTGTGACACCCGAACTCTCATTACCACGTCCAAAACATCCTCCAACTCGGGCCCGATGAGCCCAGACAGCACCTCTCACAATGTATTCTATGATTAATTGAGCCCAGACAGCACCTCTCACAATGTCTTTTATGATTAACTGTAACTGCATTGAGCAATGTATTTTCTTTCAGAAGCTGATACTCTCTAAGTAGGTTAAGAAATTTATCGCATTTTACGGAATCCCAAGGTCATTACTGTGTCCAAAAGAGCCCGCTGCTATTTTATACCGTGAGCTGCATAAATCTGATAAATTCCCATATCCCACTTTCCAAGTACCCATTTTAACAGACACTCAGTCATCTTTCCATCTCCGCTTAAGCCTGTCATGATTTCTCTTCCCTTCTGATTCTCCAGCCGAAATTGTGTATGCAGTGTGGACCAAAAGCCACGCCCCATAGGGTTTACAGTCGAAGCATCTTTATTTAAGCAAATGTTCAAATTGTTGGCCAGCAACTTCGAGGCTCTTCTCGACACGGAATGTAACAGCTGCTTGCAGCAGCCACAACATGTCTATGTTGATTCTATCACACTCGGACCGTTCTTGCTCTGCAACATTTGTTGGTCGGTCGGTGTAAATGACAGACTTCAGGTAGCCACAGAGGAAAACGTCTAGGGGCGTAAGGTTCGGTGAAAGCGACGCCCATTCCACTGTTTCATAAACATGGCATCCAGAAAGTCTGTGTTTTAATTTCTATTATAATGCATTAAATTCCTGTGGGATGTGACGTATGGCCCATTCTGTATATTTTTCGTCTCTGCCATAAACAGCATATTCCCTGTCCATCTTATTCTCCTTGATTTGATTACCCTGATGAAATTTATCGTCAGTATTAATTACAAAGCTTTGTGTTAGGAAATTTTCTCCATCTTCCTTCCTTTCTTCTAAACCTTATATTCTCGGTACTTGTAGGAATAACTAATTTACAACTGTTGATTTCGGCGGTCATTCCTATACTAATGATGAGCAGTCAACCTTTTCCAAATTAACGACGCACATAATCAGAATGGAAGTGACTATACTGTCAGAAGATCAGTAATACGCTTGAGTGACACAGAGGTGTGGTGAACAAACAGTCAGTCATACTGTAAAAACAATTTCAGCTAGTACCAAATGTAAAGGATGTGGAATGAAGCGATGTTGGCCTAATTCAAGATACTATCCAAACATCTTAGGAGGATGAAAAAAGCCGCAGAAGCCCCTAAATCCGTTTTAGTATTATCCTTCTGTATAATCTCCCAAGTGATATTTTCGCTTCAGGCGTTACAACTAAAATCCTATATGAGAATTCCGATTCTCCCACGCGTCCTACATGCCCTGCCCATTTCATTTTATTTCATCATCCTACAAATCCTAAATATCCTTAAAAACAACGAATAAAATTATACTCCAGTATATTTAAGTCTGTAGACTTTAGAGAGGAGACGCGGCGACAAAGACTGGAGTATTTTATTATTATTATTATTATTATTATTATAGAAATTTCCAGGCATTAGTTAGAAATGTTTACGTCACAGCAGATGCAAAGGTTTTAGATACAGCAGATTCGGTTAGCCAGAAGTACAGTCCGCGCTTCGTTAAGCCTTCGTTAATTGAAACGTTGGTCTCTTTACCTACCATTGCGTCTGGAAACAAATTTCAGTTCTAACCTCTTACTTTGAGTCTCCAGCTGTCTCCAGCCATAAGCTACATGCGGTAGGTAGCCTGTAAGTACGACAATGCAAAGGACAAGTTGATTTGCGCTGTAATTGGGCTATACTGTTGTGAGGCGGGGGACTGCGTTATCTGCAAGCAATTGTACGCCCGCTCTTGCTAGCGGATATAATTCGGAGTGATCCTTTATATCACGGCTTCTGAATCCGTGTGTTCTAGGAGGCCTTGTGGTTATTAAACTTCGATCGAAGGTAATGCACGTAATCAGGCAGGATCGGGCGTATGATATCTCAGTTCTCTGTACCGGAAATTGTGCTGCACGACTAACCTACTAACGGCTGCTGCTTCCAGATAACGTTTCACGTTGTCCGTCGGTGTCAGGATGACAAGCACAACAATGTCGATCTGAATGTGATTCGATTTCACAGTCAATTGTAGCTGGAAACTAAGAAATATGTAATTCTCTAATATCTTATCACAAACAGCCTACCAAACTTTATGTATTCTATACCATTATTTGGAATATCTCTCAACCTCCGAACGCTTTGTCGTTGTACAGTCGTGAATCCTAATACGTTAAATAGTTACAAAAAATGGCTGTATATATCTTGCTGTACTCTTATAAGAGTAACTGCAAACTCGTATACAAACTAATGTCCTCAAAACAAATGGTAGAATATAAAATTAATACGAAAAGTATACAATTCACAACATTTGTTTATAAAATAAATTATATAAAAAACATTTTAATTGCGACTGAAGCCATATCCCTGCCAAACACACCAACATAAAACCAACCTCCTGACTCCAGACTTCAGCGAGAACCCAACACAGAAGCTACCAGAGATTCGTTTTCAAACTGCTTACCAACCTTTATGAATTCTACATAATTATACAGCAATGTTTCTCAACTACTGAATTCTTGTCATGTAGTTAATATAGGCACGTTAAACAGTTAAAAACGCGACAGTAATACGCACATACCATGCACCAAATTCATAGCAAAGTCTATTTTCTCAAAATAAGCGGCCGAGTATAAAATTGACATATGACATATACTTTAGCTCCTATTAAGATGCACGGAAACATTTTCTGGTATACAAGTAACATGGGCAATTGCTCGTTAGTATCTTATTTATTTTGCCTATGACTTGTAACCTTTTCGTGTTTACTTCTATAAGGACAAAATTGGTCGAAAAATGTTTCAGACAAAAGTAATCGGGATAATCAGGAATTTCTTCCCCAGCCAACGCACATATTTTCCTTCAACGCAGGTTTTAGAAAAGTTACAAAATGTGTCTATAGAAGAAAGAAGACCTACGCACGTGGAAAAGGTCCATCTTCCACTGTTGTTATAATGACTCAATGTGTCAAGGAATCGCATAAAAATCATACTTGAAACCTCGCTGAAAACTTCATAATAGACAGTTCAACAGCGAGCAGTAGAGGTAAAAAGAACATACGTGCGAGTAAGAGATAATATGACCAGCTTCCTTTCACGAAAACTGCCTGAAAGAAGTAGACACACAACTGGGAAATATGACAATACGCTGTCCAAGAAGCAATGTTGAACACTGTGTACAAAAGAAAATCAAATTATTTCCTACACCAAAAAGTGCAAATAGAAGGAATGGAAGACATTACGAGAATGGAACAGGGACACGGCGGAAATGCTGTCTGACGTTAAGGGAATGGGATACAATTTGTTACCCAGCAAAGACTGCGTCATTACACAGCCATTCCACTCGGCCACGACTGGACGGGAGTCGAGACCGACGACCTCTCCTCTTTGTCTTCTTCCCCTCTTGGTGTCCTTTACAAAACACACACAATGTTTTTGACTGCGAGCTGATAGAATCGTTACTGCCAACACGAAAGGAAACATAGACACATCCGTTTTTCCTAACAATTCCAGAGATAAATATGCGAGCTATTTTATACTATCATCTTTCTTTTCCTGAGTTTCTCACTTCCTTCTTCCTATCATCTTCCTTTCTGTGATGTACTCTATTTACACATTTTTCTCGTTTGTTATTTTGTGTCTTCTCTCGTTTCAGAAAAACCTGAACCCGTTGTGAACTACACACAGAAAATATTCTTTTTCTCAATGATCTCCCCAATTCCTGTCGCTTGCTGCTCAGGTTATTTGCATATGTTGTATCAGCTGGGCAAAACATTATTACTGATGGTGATAGGAGACTAACATTCAATGTATCAGCTGGGCAAAACATTATTACTAATGGTGATACGAGACTAACATTCAGGTGACGTTCATGGCCTATAATAAAACTGTCTCTGAAGACGGTATCTGATTAATTAATGAAATTAACACACAACTTCATGCTTTAATATAAAGTACAAACTCTGAATTTTCTGCACCCTCTAAATTTTTCTTGCTGTTTGTTAGTCATCAGTCTTTCGACTGGTTTGATGTGGTCCTCCATTTTCGTCTATCTTGCGCCAGTCTCTTCGTTTCCACATATTTTTTGCAGCCCACATTCTCAAAAATCTGCGTCACATATTCCAATCTTTGTCTCCCCCTACAATTCTTCCCTTCATCTGTTCCTTCCATTACCAAATTAACCAATCCTGGGTGCCTCGGAATGTGTCCAACCATCCTAACTCTTCTTCTCGTAAGATTTTTCCATAGACTTCTTCCTTCGCCTATCCTGTCTAAGACCAGCTCATTTTGTACTTTATCCGTCCACTTAATTTTCAACATTCTTCTATAGCACCACATTTCAAATGCTTCTATCCTTTTTCTTTCTGGCTTTCCCACTGACCAAAAAAATTGTCTTAATAAGATCTAAATATTCTCCTCTGCATCCTGATATCAAACACCCTGATCCGTGGTTGAGACCGATTTCAGACCTTCTGAATACGCCAAACACTATCCCAGTATTCAAAAGGTACTGGGTTCGATCCCAACTACTGTCAATGTAAATAATTCAAGAATTCATAAGTCATCTATCAGTACAATGAAAGCCAACCACCTTAAACGAGACAAGAAATAACTCCCAAAACGTCGTGTCCATCAAAAATACGAGTATACCTCACACATTGGACAATAACCATCGTCACAGACCTATAGACAATCATAAGACACAGATATGAGAAACTGGTTTTCGGGCACAGCAATACCCACTGCTGTCTAAAGAGCAATCCTATGGCCTGAAACCGAGTATCGGTCGAATATAGAAGATCGAACAAATTTTAAAATGCAATACAAGCTCCTCATTTTCTGCTTCGTGGTAAACATAACAGCGTCATATTACCAGATATCCGGCAGTCTAAAATCGGCTTCATTTGTGTCATTTCGTGGAAATTTATGTTTATAAGGCCTAAGAAGCCCTTTCCTTTTCATCTGTTACATGATTTATCTTTTATTCTGTACTAGCAATTTTGTGTAGGCCATTTGTTTTTAAATGAAAGAGAGAAGTCGTTTCTGTCTATAAGAATCACGTAGCTCTATGCAAATTAAGCAGAACGTGCGTGCTCTGCGCAGAAAAACAATTTTGTGCAATGAAAGTTTCGACGGTTCTTTTCTGCTTTGGTTCTTCTCATCGCAAAAGGAGATAATTGTGCAAAGATGGAAATGCAACAAAAAAACTAGGAAAGAGAAAACGCTGAAAGAAAGTTGCAGCAGCTTAGAGATCAATAGCCAGACACTTGTGAATTTAAAAGGTTGCACTAACCAGATTGAACTCACTCATTTTGTGATATTTTCTATCTATGACGTTAGTGGAATTTTTTTTAAATTTGTTCCCGATGGTTTAAGGCCCGCATTCTTGTTACAAGTCTTATAAATGCAAATGTTTACATGGGGTTTGCTGCACCAGTCAGAAAGAGCAGATAAATGGCTGAAGAGCTAGTATTAAGAAGTCAAGAATGTGAAGAAAATTACGAACATTCCAGTGTATGAGGTCGAATACTATCATTTAAGAAATAAAATAAAATACGCACTGCGTGATAAACTAATTCGAGCTTGAAAATGACTGAATTTACTCGCAATGTTTGAGACTGTACAGAAAAAAATCAATTTATTAGATACGGTTACAATACACTTATACCATGTTGTACATTATGTTTCTTTTAAACTGATATTAACCTCATGGAGCAGAGTCCTTTTTGAGGTGATAATGGTCTCTCAGTTTTTATGGAACACGAATATTTATAATCGTATTCACAATAGCCTAATAATATAAATATGGCTGTCTTCCGGATTGTTGCGCCGTGATGTCATTTAAGAGATCGCCCTGATGCTGGAGACAGCAAGCATCTCTGAAACGTCGGTAAAATTCTACCAGACTACACGGCGCAACAACACAGAAGACAGCCATCTTCAGACACACCGCCGTGAAAAACTCAAATCCTACATGGCATATTCCTTCCGATTTTTAGAATAAAAATTTTTCAAGCAACTCTCATCTCACGAAGACCGACATTACTTAACAGAACAAACATTATAACAAAAAATAATAAACTCCTGTCACATCTAACAGTGTCGCCCGGGTCCATTTTATAAACACGAACATTATTTTTTCTATATAGGCCTATGCAAAATAAATTTGTGTTTGTGGAGGCAAAACTTCTGTAAACGGTGTTAAAAATTTCCTTTTAATCCACACTGGTCAGAAACGCTTTCGTTCCCTGTAGGCCTAATGTAAATGCATTCTATCTTATAATTGCCATAGGTACAATCATTTTAGAATATATTTTGATGCATACAAAAAACTTGATGGAAAGTTTATATTTTCTCAGTATCGATTTCTGAAAATCATTAAGTTTCTTGAAGTGCCTCCCTTCCCTGACCATTTTTTTCTTTCTCTGATATGTTCGGTGTTCTGTTTGAAAAGAGAAATCCAGTGACACGCGTTAAGTGGAATTCACTGTACTGAGCTTAAACACGTCAGGGTATATAGAAGGCAGGCAGCTTCTCACTCTATGGTTACAGCATCACGTCTTCCCTTCTTATCCACGTTCACTTTCCTACTCCAGGGTTTACTTCTTGGCCTCCCCACACCTTTCTGCCGAACACCTCTTTTCAGATGACGGTCACTCTGACGCTCACATACGTCATTCCAAAGCAAGCAGCGACTCCCACTCATTCCAGTGCTGAGCCACCTCTTATGAGTCTCCCCGCCATCCTCTTGGGAGTACGGGCAGCCTCTTCCCGCCTGTTCGAGGATGCAAGCCGTAGGCTGCAAAGTCCTCCTTCTGTGCATGACAATGAATACACAGTAGTTACACAACAAACGGCTCCACCTAAGGGCCTCTAAAAGCTTCGGAAAGAATGTCAACTAATCTAGAGAGTCCTTTTGCCCTTGAGAAGGATAAACTAAGGATGCCTTTAAAGACTGCTCTCGTCTTACGCTTTACATTGTCATCTGAAACCCACGGCAAGGATGTTTAAGAGTTCTTCAAGACTGCGCGGTTTTCTTTTGTCAAAATGGAATGATGTGTTTTCATGTCAATATTTTATATTTTCTTACTTAATTCAATCAAATTCCGATCCACTATTAGAAGAGCGTATAATAGATGGATAAATGTTTTCAAGATATGCTATTATAACAAATAATATTACTTAATTTGACAATAATAACGACATTCGTATAGAACTAAGATGGTTGTTTTTCGAGTTGTAGCACCGTGTGCTCTGGTGTAATTTTACCAACGTTTCAGAAGTCCTTGCTGCCTCCATCATCAGAATGATCATAGCCATCTTCTAACTCACCGCCGTGAGAACCTCAAAACCTATTCATATAGTAGCTTAAGAAGCAATGTTTTCTTTCCGGGGTCTTACAAACAATGCGGTGCTACAAATTACAACAGATGTTTTTGACTTCGTGTTACAAAATAAAAGGGACAGAGTAAGGAACTCTTAGTTACCAACATTCAGTCAAGTCTAAAATAGATCACAAGTTCAAATTAATTATATTCGAGATCTAATATATCAAGCCAAGAAGTGAACCGTGCACTGGAGAATATTATGCACTCGACTCAAACTCGGAATAAGACTGTAACTACAACACGAGCTACTGCCATGGGACTTCCAGTAAGCTCGGACTTCTAAAAGTAATTTAATTTTCAACTATAGCCCTACATTGCCACTGAAGCTACAAACGTTATTTGAGAAACTATTCCACGAATTTGGTAACTGCTAGCAATTCTAGTGCATATTAATTACAACTAGTTGCGGTGTAGGAAGACCGTCATCGAGTTTCGAAATACATAATTCTGAAATTTGATATTCATGACCACTGGTAAAGCACCCCGATTCTTTTAAAATTATTTCCAAGCATTAAAGCTTGCTGCAAACTATTATTGACCAAGACGTCTTCAGGATGACACTAATTATAATGTATTCTCCATGAAGTCACTTCTTATAAATATTTATCCAGTTCAATTCAATTAATTCCCTTTGATTTCACTTAATCCTTGGTTCTACAGCCCTTGAAGAATTGTAGCCGCCTTTAACATCATATGAGAGGTTTGACATCTTCGGTGGGACTTCTTGGACGAGTAATTAACCTATCGCAAGGCCTCTACCTACACAGGTCAGCAGAAAACAGAAAGACGCCAACAAACACTCATACTATAAGCGGGATTCTAACCCACGATCCTACTTTCCGACAGACCAAGGCCCACGCCCAAGACCTTGCGGCCATTGTGACCAGCTGTGACCCTTCACTACTCTCCCTAAATATTTTCTAATCTCTTTGATTTTAAGTCATAACCTGCTTTAAATAATATAGACTGACGGCCATCAGTAAATTTATATTTTCTTTCCCCATACCACAAAATAATTTACAATGACACCTAACAATCTAAGCGGAGTATTTATACATTTCTGAACACAAACTTA
>NW_019059605.1:2140604-2176807 GCF_000696155.1 Zootermopsis nevadensis | reverse complement strand
CCAGAGACAACTATTATAACTCCAGGAAGCAGAGTCATTTTTGACATTAGACCAACGCTTACATAATCAAGAAATTCCTGGACTTTTATGGAAGAAGAAGGTTCACTGCCGTGTTTATAACAGCTCACCACCGGCCCCTCTCCTGACGAATCCAAACCACAGCCTCTAAACCCCTGAGATCTATTTTAATATTAACCTCTCCTCTAAGCGTAGGTCTTCCAAGTTACTCGTCCCCTCAGAATTTTCTGTGCATTTCTCATGTTCCCTACCCGCGCTATATGCCCGCATATTTCACCCTCCATAATATGGTCAAGAGCATAAAATATGGAGATACTCATTATGCTAATGTTTCCTGTCTTCTGTCATTTCACATGTCCCAGGCCAAAGTATAAAGCATCAATACAAATAGAATTTATTATACTTAATTAGAACATAATAGTTTTTACACCGCTTTCCCAAATAGCTGATCCCATGAACGACGCAACATACGGTCGATGTCTTTTCCACGCCCTGTCACGTCAGCACAATGGAGGCGACACAGACGGTAACAGCCATCGACCGTTAAGCACTCAGCGTCCGCCTTTCTTCAATCCTGCCATTAGCCTATAGAACTTCATAAAGTTTGGTTGGATAGATCCCAAAGTGAATGCCGACAGTGCACATTAAAATAACAGCAAGCTGGAGGAAGTTCCAGTTAACAAAAGCTTAACCGATCCATTAATTATAGCTTCAGTGGGCAACCGGTATAAGGTAAAAGTAGCGATTTGAAACTTGTTTGTCATAGATCTAACACGTTTTAAAGCTCTTAAACAAAAATTGTGAAAAACTTATGTCATCCTTGGACCAAGGCATTTTATGAATAAAAATAAAATAACTCCAAGATGGTTGTCTTCTTTGTTGTAGCGCCGTGTTTCAGAGGTCCTTGCTGCTTCCATCATCAGGGCCATGGTTAGTCGTTAGTATCAATAAAATAGCGGAACTTCTAAATGTATTTATTTATAATTGATTTAACGACGCTTTCAGCATTTCTACTATACAGCGTCGGATAAGAGAATGACAGCGAGTAATGAACTGGGAAGAATATGGAAGGAAGCGGTCGTGGTCTAATTTAAGGTACTATCCCGGCAGTTGCCTGGAGAGACTGAGGGAAACATGGAAAACCTCAGACGTTCGATGGGACTCTTGAAAGAAAGACGTGGTAACTAAATGAAGCAACTTAGATATAATATTCTTTTAAATCTAAATTGGTATATCTGAGATATCAGATTCTCACGGCGGTAAAGATGTCGACTCTGGTCTTCTGAGTGGTGACGCCGTGTGGTCTTCAAGGCTGAATATTCGTTACTCCGGAATATCGTAACCACCCACAACCCTGATGATGGTGAAGATAATTCGTCCGAAACGTTGGTAACTACCTACAAGACTACATAGCGTTAGTCGGCATAACGAAATGATTTTTTTCATCACGAATCAGGATATTTCCGCGCAACAGAATAAAAGGACTCCTGCCTCGATTGACTGTGCTTACGACTAAAATGACAACGAAGACACTTTCGCCCAGCTACGTAAATATGGAGAACTGCACTAAACAGGGAAAACACCAAAGAGTTTAATTTACAAGTGTTTGGCACATTCTTATTTAAGTCGTACCTTTTTAAAACTTTACGAACAAGAAAATAATGAACAATTAAAAGATAAATACTGGCACATGTGTTAAATAAATATACACGAGGCAATGTAATTTGCGCTTAAAGGGACAGAAGTTCGCGTCAACTAATTAATATTCGTATGTATGAACTTTATGTATTCAACAGTAATTTACAGGATTTTTTTCCCTGAATATAAGGGATATTTTAATTTCTGTACAGCAAATATTCAGTTGTAATTTATAACACTTTCTGAAAAGTAGCACAACCAGTGGATCGTATTAGGGATGTCATATGCTGTTAATTTACAGACAGCAATATTGTAAGTAGGACACACCTACACGGTAAATCCAATGTCCGAAGTCTGAACGATTTACTATCTCCTATTAGAGCACATGGCACAAATTGCCTTGTCATAATCGATTACGTACTGGATGGGTTTCCAACTGTGATTACTCTTTTGAGTGCATGATGCCATACAGAAGCGTTACCTACAAACCACGATGTTGCAATAAACTAAACATCGTCTCACTCATAAGTCCGGCTATTAAGCGATGAGTCTGAGTCACTTAATAAGGTGAGTTAGCGAGTAAGTCGGTAAGTGGACAAAGTAATAACTAGACGAATGAATGACTGAGTTAGGTGGGCCTGGGGTTGAGCGACCGAAGTGTATGTAAATTTGGAATGGGCATGACTGAGGTCAGTAGGTCAGTGGATGACTGTGAGATGAGAGGGTGATTATTTGTACGTGTGCTGCTTATCGACACTGAACCAACACAAGATATGCTGAGAGGCGGTCGAGATGAGATGATGATTGTACAGAGATGAAAGGATATGACTTCCTTGTCCGGGAAAACAGGACGCCGAGTCAAGAGGGTGATTACAGTAGACGCTTGAGTGAGCAGACAGAGAACACGAAATATGTGCGGTTGGTGATCATTAACCCTAAGAAAAAAAACCACTGCGACCCGGGCCTGCGCAAGGCACGTGTGATATCAACGTCTGTTATATGAAAAAGCCAATACACGACATTGGCCTGCATGCCAAACAAGTGAATCGCAAATCAGGCTAGTCTACAACACTACAAAAGTCGCTTGTGAAATACTAATTCGCTAAATGCATTGTAAAGAGTTAAGTTCGCAGACATTGCAGCAGAATTATCAGTAGCTATCGATCTGGGAGTACCACGACCCACGTAACGAGAGGAGCGTCAAACAAACTGACGGATGATGATGACAAACGGTTTGCATATCAAACAGTAACAAAAGAGTAAAAGAAAACAACATTAGGAATCTGTAGCAGCAGTCCAGGCCCTCAACGAAAGCACCCAAACATTCTAACACTCAAATTCACGGCTCAGGCACGTGACGACAAATGGCGTGAAAGCTTCTGGGACTCTAGAGGACTAATTGAGACGTTTTCTTCTTTATTAAGAAAGGGCGGTTTTAATACAAGGCGCACTGCACTGTGGCATGCCACGAAACCAACTGAAATCAACTATTAGAATCAAATACAAAGACAGCTCCTTTTATGGTGTCATCACGCTTCGCGACAATTATATGTATACGGCTACAAGCACGCGTGAAATGCAGGGATTCATTGCGTTTTATCATTCACCGAGAAATTCGGGCCATGCATTACTTGATGTATCAACTGTTCGAATCACTAAAGCAGGTGTTATGGAATGGTTTAGTGCAGCAAGCTACAGGAAGATTCGTGCAGAAGCGTATAACGTGATGTGATATGATATGCGTACTGAAAATCAGGAAGACTGTATGAGACGTCGGGTTCTCACGGCGGCAAATATGAAGACGAATGCCTTCTGGAATGTTGCGCCACGTTGTCTGATAGAATTATATCGACGTTTCACATGTGCTTCTGTCTCCATTAGTAGGGCGATGAGATGAGTAACCCTGATAATGAAGGCAACAAGCACCTATGAAACGTTAGTTACCAGAGGAAAATTATCTGGGAAAACTATGTTAAGAAATAACAAAAAAATCTATCATTGCTTCTTTTCTGTATTCGTTATTATAAATTTGCCTTTACCTTTTTGCGTACAGTGGTCAGATTCAATTTCATACTACCTCTACCCTGCAAGAAAAGTGCTCCGTTATCAAACCGATCACAGTCTCATGGGCAGACGATTTTTACTACATTTCGTGGTGAAGAAAGAAGCCCGTCAAACCAATGCATATGTGAAGATTTCTGTCTTCTGAAATCTTTATACTCACCGCTGTGAAAACCTCAAATCTTACAATGCATATGTATTTGCATTTTACTGGGTGAGTGCTAATGGCTTCAGAGAAAGACAAGAATGGTACAAAATTAGATAATGAATTCTAACGGAGATCTGAGGATAGTGCAAGGTGCAACCGTTTCGCACAGCACATTAATCCCTTAACGAATATTACCTACGATTACTCACTTACACTCGGTTTCAGCCACTGCGTGGACACTCATTTAAAAAAGTCAGAGCCTGACTTCACGAGGAAGAATTATGGTAACGGAAATCTATATAGGAATGGGAGCTCTTTGTTAGAAGCAGAGACACTTTCCTCCAATATCGAAGTGACGACGCAATATTGATTGGAATAGACCAAAACTGGGTTTATATCGTACCACACCCCTCCGCCCCGCAAGTTTTTCGTGCCAGACGACGGAATCCTATTTCAGAGCTTGAGATCGGTTCGATTGAGCTTTTACGATGGGTAAGTAGTCTCTACTGTTATGAAGTTGACAGGCGTGTCCGAGCAATATTATCTGCACAGAAGAAAATGAAAGATATGGACCTGATACATCCGAAACTGAAACATGTTTTGATGTTGCGTTTGTAGTTGTATTTACAAAGTTGTGGTGTGTACGGAATTTATAATTAAAAAGTGAATGTTCTTGTGCATGTACCGAAGTCTCATTTGTGTTTACCCCCTTCCCCCCCCCCCCCACACACACAGGGTCTATAAAGGGATATCGTGATGGCATATTCCGACATATGTTACAATATTAAAATCCATGCACCTTTACGAAGGTATCGATAATATCAACAGTACAAACTGCTTTCAAGAGACATGTACGACAATAACCATACAAGAGCACAAAAATGTAATCACATATTGTATTGTATTGTATTTTATTGTATGGTGCCTGTATGAAACTGGTGTTCATTTACAGCACAACGGATCTAACCTTACAAAATTAATCACACTTCACGGAGTGAAAAAACACATTTACTCGTATTTTGCAAAACACTTACCATATTGAAATAGTTGCAGGCAAATTTGTTGAAATCAAAATGATTTACATTAAAAGTGTTACATTTGTTAAGATAGTTCTATATAAATGTTATAAAGTTCAATTGTAGCTTCGCTAAAAATCGCAGTCACGTTGGACTAACATCCACCAAAACACAAATACACTTACCGAAGTACCAAATTTCGTCCAAGACAGTTAGTTTCGCAGACTATACGTCTGGGCAAACACGGGCAACATTCATTTGTTCGCTAATTGTTTGTGCTTCGTTATAAAAGCGCAAGACGTAAAGTATGAAAAGATATGTTTAAAATAAAATAATGACAATTCCCTCAACTTTTTACTGAAGTTAAACTCGTCTTAAACAGTTCGTGAAGTTTATATGGCGAAAACAGGACTTTTAATGCGTGTCAATTAATGTTGAGAAAAATTACACAAAAACTGTGAAATGTTTATTCAGTAACTGAATGTTAGTTAGGGCGGTGACATCTGACCTCAAGTCCAACACAGTGTTACAACCCTCAACATCAACATCCTTATCGGTTTGAGAGAATCTAAAAAAAAAAGCTAAACTAAACAATTATTGCTTAACAATTTATGTGTGTATGCAGCATTTGGATTAAAAATCTGAATTCAATTGCGTTTGTCATTTGTAAAGCTAGTCGGCTAAGCCTATGGGGCAAATTTCGTACTTTCGCATTACTGGATTAAGCGACAAGACCATCAGTCTCTACTTTCTTCATTAAACGTCAAGTCACTGCTGTTCAGTGAACGACGCTGAGAGAATACAGCTAAATGCGGCGCCAGAGACCGAAGACGTGAACAGAATAAAAGAAAATCTTGTGTATGGTTTATTATACAGGGTTATACGAGTCCCTGTTCAAATATTATCCAAACTTTGATGGTTCAGAAAACTTGTGCTATCTGCCATCTTTGCCTCTAAATCTTTTCTTTGTCACACTCGACATGTTCAAAAGCAATATGCCAGTTTTATGGTGGAATAAACTGAGCGTACAGAGCAGGTAATTCCAGTTAATAAACACATGATAAATGCCTCTAACGAAGTGTTGCGTTGTTATCGATATGTTATAAAATATCTATAAGTTACTTAAATGGCTTAAACTACATAATCGTTAATTTTGTGATAAAGAACAGAGAAATAATCTCCCAAACTCTCGTTTCATATTTCGTAATACATTTTACGTCACTATTTTAAAGCTTTTTCGAAATGTTACCACAGACGGCCAAATGAACTAGATGTGTAATTAATATTTAATTACATAGTCGTACAGTCCAGCATAAGCAGCTGCTTTTATTTCGTCGTAAATATGGGAATAATGTTCTAAAACTTGAAATCTGTAAAACAAATTAATATACAGCGATAAAATTAAGTCCATGTTAAGTATGTCCTTTGTCATCAAAGCATGGTGCGTCAGAAAAGTTATGGAAGGAATGGGTCTCTAGATTTAAAGGGCAGCTTCGAATACATTGAATAATTTGTCGAGAACGGCCGAAAAGGGTTGTTTTCAACCCATGTATTACGAAATGTCACAGGAAACAAGTTGGGAAACTCCTTGTCAAGAATTACTCTGCTCCATTGTGTTAGCTAATCGGTGAGCCATAAAGCTAAGTAGGGTAAATACAGGATTTGAGACTTTAGCTGCGAGTAAAATCAATAAAATTTTCTCTGGCCATCAGCAGTGTTAACTGGTTACCGTAGTAAACCGACGTTTCGGGAACAAACTCTGACCCTATCTTCATGGTTCTGATGTGACTCGATCCTCGGAAGTCGCCTGAAGATGGGGACAGAGTTTGTTCCCGAAACGTCGGTTTACTGTGGTAACCAGTTAACGCGGCTGATTGCCCGAGAAGATTTTATTGATTTAGGGCAAATACGTTTAAATTATTGAATTCTTAATTTGTGACTTAATTTTCAGCAAGATTTAGAAGAACCTGAAACTATGAACTCACAATCTTTAGCATATCTTTTGAACTTTTGGATTTCATGACATTCTGAGAATTTCTTGTGTAACTCAAAGACTATTCGCTTTCCAAAAGAACTCTTCTTCATGGAGTCAGTCCCACCTTTCCGAAAAAAATAAACCTGTGACGTCTCTGACCATACTGATTTACCACCACTGTTGATAACCCAGAGCCTATCACTCTCTGCCAATCGGTAAAAAAAACTGTGGAGCTAAAATGGGATACTTAAAGAAACAGAATTTTTGCTAGTCTGACGTACATAAAATGATCCCATGATCAACCCTAACCAGGCCAATTTACCACTGTCCCTGATGTTTATGGAATTAGTGCTTAAAGGTAATTTCTGTGAATACCACGCTTGCGAGAGATGAATATGTAATCGCCATTGTTCGACACTTTTATCGAGCGACAGCAGAAATTTGCGACTTTGCCATTCTGCCAAAAACATTATTTGACGAGATGGATTATCAGTATACGACATGTCCTTACACGAAATATTTTCAATTAGGTTCTGTAATGTTCTTATCCCATTAAATTGGAAGTGTGAAATTGTTAAGTACAGCGACACACGCATCTCAGTAACCAGGATTGTAATTTAAAGAACTGTTAGGCGTGATAATTGCAGCTGAAAGTTACTAGCATGTTTGAATTTTTCTAACAGAGGACAAATACAACATACTACCGAATGTACAACAGTTAGAAACAACTACATTTATTGCTAATAAAGGTCGCCAAGATTGTTTTCAATGCAAGCTTCTGGACGGTGACCGTCACAGACTGCACCTCACGTGGCGCTGTTACCATCTCTGCTACCGCAAGTTCTGCACGACCGCAAGGCAATCCCGTGTGCTCACCTTGTTCTGAAAGTCTACCACGGAAGGAAATTCAAAGAAGTGAAATCCAATTAACTAGGTGACCACTACACCTGACCATACAACCTACTCATTCAGTCTGAAACGTTTATATATTACAATGTTTGTTACAGCACTGTAAAAATATTAAGACGCCCCATTGAAGAGTCGATTGTTGGAAAGAAATCTTGCTTTATGACCTATCAAAATAAGAAAACATTATTCCTATAAAAAATCATGTATCTCAATAACTAAACCCAGTCATAATACGTATTGCAGCTTTACTGCTCGTTTTATCCAGCATAGAACAACGCTATATTCATTTTGACAAATACTTACGGGACACCAATCGCTTTAGAGCCAAAGCTGTCTCGTAAAACTCGACTGGTTAGTAAAGGGTCGCTCGCATTTCTGAGTTCCTGAAGTTAACGTGTATTGGCAATGCGTTTCCGTTGAGTTAGTCCCAGTAAACCAATTCTTCATGCAGCGAGATGTTTCTCTTGCAGCTGATTGTGTTCGACCTTCTGTGCTAGGATAGTACTCCCTTAATGCACGTTGATGGTAGAGGAACGAGGATTATTGCCCAGCGTCTCAATCAACCAAACGTCTGCGGATTTTGAAAGACAATTTCTTGAAGTGTACACTCTTACTCGAGCAGCACTTTGTTGATTAACAAAGCTATGAACTCAGGGTCATTTTGTTGTGCCTCAGAATCAGGCGGATGGCGCATCGGTAACACGACCGATCGGTCAATAATGAAGCATTCTCCGCGTAGGTAAGGAGATACAATACAACGTTTCAGGAACTGGCCTTTCCTCCATCACCTAGGTTTAAAATATGAGTGATATGACAGGTACAATAATCTTCAAGGACGCAAATATCAATGCAATCAAAACAAATACGTTTACGGTAGAGTTGTCCCCATGGTACGGAAACAAGCACCACGGTATGCGGACGTATGGGAGAGTGGCGTTATAACTCCACGCATTCTTAAACCTGAAGCCGACAACACACCTCCATCAAGGGTCAAGGTTAAGAGTTCGTAGAAATATACCACCGCACTCGCATTCATCTCAGTGGTGTTGTGTGGTGAGTATGTAACGAAGGGGACAAATTCACCTTTTATCATTTCCACGGTCTGTAGGCGAACTGTGTGCATATAAAGAAGAGAATTCTGACAAGTCTTTGCCCCACATAAGGTACCTTAGTAGTCATTACGTATTGTTGTTTACAGCCTTAAGAATGAGAAGGTGAATGTCTGCGTTCACAGTGAACTGATCCTTTCCACGTGCCTCCAACAAACAAGCATTCTCCAGAGGTTTATGTTCGGTCGGCGAACTCCAAAGTCAATGATAATGATCAATACTATAAGCCTCTTTTTGAATTCTTTCCTCTTTTTAAGAAGACAAAATAAACATCAGTGCAAGCTTCCCCGTGGGATCTCCGCCTACAAAACACTGCCTTCCCTTTTAGGGACCGTCAGATTTTTTCGTTCAAGCGATGAATGTGACAGCTCCATACAGTTTTTAGTAAGTGGTTTTCTGCTATGAAACACAATGACATAAAATTCGAAAAAGCAATGGCGTGTGTGACTGGAATGCCATAATACCGGCCATCACAACTAGATTCGACTCTCACCAAGGAAATCAGGCGGTGCTTAACCATCCTGGTTTATATTTTCAGTTACCATGTGTTAGACGATATAAAATGTAAGTGGATGTATCACAAAAGTACTTCACATTTACCGATACCGAAATAAGTCCGCTTGGATGTACTGAAATGATTTCCCTGCCCGTATCTGAGAATGTTATAAAAATAGACACCTCACTAAACAGAGCTTATGATGGCTACTGACCGACTAATACTAAGAGCCATCTACGGATGACAAAAAAGAAGAGGAATAGTTTGTGGAGGTGTAAATTGAACGTAATTTTGTATGGAAACAGCCCTATGTATTTTGTGGTGACAGCGATGAATATTCCATAACAGCACGGATTTTTTTTAAATACCTGAGATCTTGTTATCCACCCAGGAAAGATTTCGTGTTGAAAAATCAGAGTCAGTGACTGATATGACACGAATAACACTAAACAGAGTATACACGTTTATAATATTTCAAACCAATGTTGGCATTATGATGTTAATAAATTAAATTTATATTTAAAAGTCAGTGTCCTTTAACACCAACTAAAGAAAGTATTTGGCTGACGAATAATATATCAACTGATTACGTATTACATGTTTCAGTTTTTCCGGCCTCTATTAGCCCTTTGAAGCCAAAGCTCGTCTAAATAATATTTAAAAATTCGGTCCGTACATCAAAGAAAACACAACACTTCTCCAATACAAGAACCAGGTAGTTTATGCTGTTATGAAAATATTCGCTGCTTATTCTGAGAATCATACGAAACCCTAAATACAAAATACAGGGCTGCTGACTGCTGAAGTTGGTTGGTACATGTAGTTACCACTGGGCCTTAAAGAGTTAAATCCATTTTCGGCTCCTCATGTTTCACCACAAAAACTTACTCTGAGGAAATACGAATGGAAAACATGGAAAATACTATAAACTCATGTAGCTTAACAGTCGCCTTCAAAATCATTTTTAAGTAAATACGACACTCAGAAAACCGTAACAAACTGCGACCATTGAGAATGGAGCTTAATGACAAGGCTGTATGTAAATGCTACAACGTTTTCGACGTCATCTCAGAACTAAGTCCTTCATTAAAAAGTTGTGGACAACCGTGAATTGGTGGAAGAGACAGAGAACTGAGCAAGCCAGGAGGTCAGAAAAGTTCTGTTTAAAACGTAATGGGTAGGACTAGCAAGTAAGTACCATGAAAGGAAAGGAGAATTCTCTCTGCATTTCTCTTCGCCGTTCACAGACGCGTCGAATCCGGTGTTACATGGTAGCAATGCCAGCCAGCACCCATGACTACAGAGATGAATTAGCTGATGTTTGCGGTGCTTACGTCCTTTCTGATCTAACGTTCAAAACACACCAACTACATTTAGTGTCTCAACTATGGGCTGTGTCTTTCCGAATGTCCTTATTGAAAATATCCATTGACGTTTAATTTAATATACGCTTTTCAGTCACCGACCTCTACTTAATCATTAATCGCGCGTAAGAAAAATCAGTCAATTTTTTCTTCTATTTCAATGGCCGCGGAAACGAATGCCTGCAGTCTTACCTTCCCTTGATAAGTCGAATAGATCTAAGCCTGTGTTCAACGCACTCCAGAACTGTACTGTAAGAAAATACAGTATTATTTTGGGAGACATGTTAAATACACGCAGAAACCGTATGAGGATGTTCACACACAAAGCAAACGGTAACTGGAAAGGCTGGCGTATGGAGGACACCTTACAACCTGTGTATCAGGAATCTTATTACGGATCTACGCTCAGAGCGAACAGCAGTAAATCAAGGCACATACTGAACCCAAGGCAAGAGAACAATGCATTAGCAGAGTGGATTCTCCATTCAATAGCATAAATCTTGAGCCTTTTACTGAAGATTTCCGTGGAGAACGACGTTTAAATGGCGGTCCAAGATAGACTGCGCATTTCTCTATCGCACTTCGCATTTAAGATTGTTCTGTTTCATTTACGTAGCTTACGATGCAAAAGCAGGTCGAAAACAGCAGAACATCAGAATATCATCATTATTTAACCTACTTTTCGGAAACGAAAACATTAATATTTGTAATTAATTTTACAAGTTGTCAACATATAAAACCTGATTTTAAAAATGTTGAAAGGGAATGTATGTACCTATGATAATAAAAGTATTATACACCCTTGACCCGAGGGTTAGCAACCTGCAAGGGTCCCTCTACCAGGGTCACGGTAGATGGCATAGGGCAGCAGCTATGTCATTACTGTTGCGAGGCTATTGAAGAATGACTTCCCTAAAGGCCCGTCACCAGATATTCACAGGCGACAGTCACATACTGATTGTACCGGTTGTGATACTGCAATGGAGAAGGCAACGGGAAACCATTCCATTAAAATTCCCTAATACAATCAAGGGTGACAGAAACAAACGAACGTATGGCTCAAATTGCTATGCTGATCGCCAACATCCGGAACGGATAGGCAATTTAAGAAAAAGATACACCAAGAACACAAATGATTATATAATTTTTCATTAAACGTAATGGTGAAACGAAAGAGAATTCAGTCTTATACACCCACAAACTGCCAGCAAATCTTCCATTACTGCTTTAATGAGAAGTACTAATCGTATTCATTACGCGCAACCTTCCTAAAACATATAAATTTTTGTAAGGTTTATTGTTACCAGACTTACAATCGTCCCGCACAGTCAAGTGCGCCTACCTCCTGAGATATCAACCACTGAGTAGTCAAGAAGAATGATATTCATCTCTTTTAATGCTTCATTTAACACCAGCCAACCGCAGAGGCAGGCCACGTGGCGTAAGACGGGTACTCTGGACCACTCGATCGTTGGGGTTACCCGTTTGAATCTCGTTCAGTTTACAGATAGTGACCAATGTATTTAGACACCTCGGAATCAATAGATTTCTCGTCCATGGAGTTCTTCCAGGTGTCTACAACTTTCAATATCTCGAAAAAAGTCTGATTCGGAAACATCCAGATGGCTGATCCGTGACAGCTCAATAAGAACAGAATGAAACACCCCCCCCCCCTTTACGTTAAGCGCTTTTTTCACTTCCAAACCAAGCACAAATGTTTATCAAAAACACAATCATATTAACTGAACTACTTCACGATCATATTTTACGACTCGTTCTTAAAGTCTTTTGTTTCGGCATTACATTCTAATTCTGTTATGTTTATTATTCAAGCCCGAAACAATGGTAACTAAAGAGCTACAATGTTTATAATTTTGTCGTAGATCACAATCTTACTTCAGAATCAGTCACGTGACACGCTGTGACGTGTTCAATTTTATTTCCTCAGGTTATCATCAACATAATCCTCGTTTTATTGTGCTGATCTGTTACTGTCCCCACGATAAAATATTTAATCCAACCATTTAAATTGTAAAATTTACTCTTATTGTTATTGTTATTACTGTTCTTTTTATAAAAATAATATCAGTAGCAGCACTAGTTCCGCCAGAGAGCCGAAAGAACTATAGTGAGTTTCCAGGGATTTATAAAAGTAAAATACATTTACGTCATATTACACCTACACTTACCAAATAATAATAATGTATCCCTCTATACCACGATTTAGTAAACGCCGCTAAAAAATTCGAGATTTAAAAGTGCTCCCAGATTTTTGTGAATTTGTATGTACATACGTGCTTCATGTCTCCCTGTGTGCAAGCGCATGTCTACGTTTAAAGTTATTCTTCCCATACAAACCACATCGTACCATACATTGCAAAATGGAAAACGGTCCACTCAAAAACGCCTAAGGCTGAGAAGGATGGCTTTGAGTGCGGTGAAAACCTCACACAACCGTCCTTGCATTTCGAACGAACCAATATCGAGACACAAAGCTGTTACGCTTGAAGCCCTCACAGCAGAATATCAGTATATGCAGTGAACTTCTACTTCACAGAGGGAGATAAGCTACTGGAATGACTGTCATGTTAAACTGCCTCTCACTCTCTCCTTTGGCAACTGGTTGGTTAACAGTGTACAACGTCTCACTATTTCAAACTTCTTCCCAATCATCATCATCTAGTAGTAGTCACTGAGTTAGCCAATTTGTTGGTCCGTTCCGGATTCTTTCATCTAAAAGTATCTTCAGATATCATTTTCCGTTTCTTAATCCATGTTGCGCAATAGCTTGTGAAGTCTGCGTCTTTGTATTCATATGGCTTTATAGTTCAATATTTGTCCAGTGTAGGTTATTCTTTTACTTATTTTGACATGTCTTGATCTAGATTCAATGCAATTGTATTTCCCTGTTCCCATTAATTTAATTTTAGCCACTGTAATTCTATTTTTGTCCTTCGTCCCGTTTTCAATCGCATATGAATTTGTACGTAAAGAAAACTGCGGAACATCGAGACCGAAAAACGGATCGAACTCCTCATGGAGTGTGTCGTTATCAGAAATCAGACGTACCGCCCATTTTCACACGAAAGAGAAAAAGAGTAGAAGCCAGTTCCTGGCTTCAGGCCAACATGTTCCAACACATTTCATTGGTCAGCATTGCAGTTTTTCATTTCGATATCCGACCCGCTGGCCAAATCAGGTATATTATGATTTGTTACTCGATATGGGATTTCATATCTGACAATTTCAACCAATAAAATAACAGAAACATTCTACATGTTCTTTCAGAATACTGTGTCATGTATCTATTACATGCATGTAATTACACTTTATAAGTTCGTTGTATGATGCGCATGAAACAAAGCATACAAGGCTCATCATGTCTCCCTGGCTGTGTGTCCGCATGATCCAACTCGAGAAATACAGGACGGATTTCCATGGAATTTAGTATGAACATTATGCCATTAGGGACTAACAACATGGCGGACGAAAAAACGTGAGGTGAGACCGACACCAGAGCCATTTACAATAGGGGAATACAATGATGTGTGGTTATAGATTTTCGAAAAACAAAAACAAATTGGTTCTGTAATACTTTGTATAACGTAAATAATAACACGAAGGCTGTAAGTCGCAGGTGACATGATTAATATCTTGGAATTCCAACACATAACGTCTTTTACAAAAACTAAGTAGAGCTCGTGCCAGCCAATTCAATTATTCCGTCCGATTTCTGTCTTCTGGCTTTCTGCATCGTTTAGTATCGTAGATGTTAACCAACGTTTCGCAGGTCATACTGTCTCCGTCATCAAGGGCGATGAATCGCATTGATGACGGAGGTCAAGGTCATATGAAGGTCACAATAAGTACACAGTGACCAATTTGTGATGGGATAGATTACCTTAGGTTAGGATATGTTGGGTTTCGTTAGGTTAGGTTAGGATAGTTGAGGTTGTGTTAGGTTAGGTTGGGTTAACTTAGGAAAGGTTAGGTTGGGTTAGGTTAGGTTAAGTTACTTTGTGATAAGATGATTAGGTTAGGGTGCTTTGGGTTAAGTTAGGTTGACCACACTAATGACAAAGTAAGGAACGTATAGGTCAAGGTCATATGGAGGAAAAGACAAAATTGACCCAATAGTTTGAAAAATACAGGTCCTTAAAACACTCAAGGTCATAATTTTCACGCCTATTTCTACTAAACCGTAAATACCTGATTGATCATACTGATGTCAAAATGAGGAAACGTATAGCTAAAGGTCATATATGTCACAAAAATTAAATCAATAGTTTGGCAGATACAGGCATTTGTATTTCTCAAGGTCGTATGTTTTCACGCTTATTTCTGCCAAACCGTAAATACATGATTGACCGTACTCATGTCAAAATGAGGTCACGTATAAGTCAAGGTCATATGGAAGCCACGACAAGATCGGCACAATAGTTTCCTAGATACGGGTCTTAAAATGTTCTCAAGGTCATATCATCTCACGATTATTTCTGCCAAACCTTAAACACCTGGTCGATCATACTCATGTCAGAATGAGGTCACGTAAAGGTCTAGATCATATGGAATCTACGACAAAGTCGGTCCAATTGTTTCCTAGACACAGGTCTAGAGAAATTCCCAAGGTCATTATTCTCACGATTATTTCTGCCAAATGTTAAACACCAGGTCGACCATAATCATGTCACACTGAGTTTAGGTATTTGTCAAGGCCACATGGATGCTACGACAAAATCGGCCCAATAGTTTCCTAGATACGAGTCTTGAAATATTCTCAAGGTCATATCTTCTCACGATTATTTCTGCCAAACGTTAAACACCTGGTCGACCATACTCATGTCACACTAGGTTCAGGTATTGGTCAAGGCCATATGGATGCCACGACAAAATCGGCCAAACAGTTTCCTATATACAGGTCTTGAAATATTCTCAAGGTCGTTTTTTCTCAAGACTATTTCTGCCAAACCCTAAATACCTGATCGACCATACTCATGTCAAAATGAGGTCACGTATAGGTCACAGTCATATGGAATCTACGACTGAATCGGTCCAATAGTTTCCTAGATACAGGTCTTGAGAAATTCCCAAGGTCATATATTATCACGATTATTTCTGCCAAACGTTAAACACCTGGTCGACCATACTCATGTCACACTGATTTCAGATATAGATCCAGGTCATATGGATGCCACGACAAAATCGGCCGAATAGTTTCCTAGATACAGGTCTTGAAATATTCTGAAAGTCATATACTCTCACGATTATTCCTGCTAACCCGAAAATACCTGGTCGACCATACTTACGTCACACTGAGATCAGGTATTGGTCAAGGCGATATGGATACCACGACAAAATCGGCCGAATAGTTACCTAGATACGGGTCTTGAAATATTCTCAAGTTCATATCTTCTCACGATTGTTTCTGCCAAACCTTAAATACCTGGTAGACCATATTCATGTCACACTTAGTTCAGATATAGATCAAAGCCATATGTAAGCCACGACACAATCGGCCGAATAGTTTCCTGGATACAGATCTTGAAATATTTTCAAGGTCATATCGTCTCACGATAATTTCTGCCAACCGGTAAATACCTGGAAGAACAAACTCATGTCAGAATGAGGTCACGTATAGGTCAAGGTCATATGGAACATACGACAGAATCTATGCAATAGTTTCCTAGATACAGGTCTTGAGAAATTTCCAAGGTCATATCGTCCCACGATTATTTCTGCTAAAGGTTAAACACCTGGTCGACCATACTCATGTCAGAAAGAGGTCACGTATAGGTCAAGGTCATATGGAACATACGACAGAATCTATGCAATAGTTTCCTAGATACAGGTCTTGAGAAATTCCCAAGGTCATATATTCTCACGATTATTTCTGGCAAACGTTAAACACCAGGTCGACCATACTCATGTCACACTGAGTTCAGGTATTGGTCAAGGAGATATGGATGCCACGACAAAATTGGCCCAATAGTTTCCTATATACGGGTCTTGAAACATCCTCAAGGTCGTTTCTTCTCACGACTATTTCTGCCAACCGGTAAATACCTGATCGACCATACTCATGTCAGAACGAGGTCACGTATAGGTCAAGGTCATGTGGGATCTACGACAAAATCGGACCAATAGTTTCTTAGGTACAGGTCTTGAGATATTCCCAAGGTCATATCTTCTCACGATTATTTCTGCCAAACGTTACACACCTAGTCGACCATACTCATGTCACACTGAGTTCAGATATAGATCAAAGCCATATGTACGCCACGACAAAATCGGCCAAACAGTTTCCTATATACAGGTCTTGATATATTCTCAAGATCGTTTCTTCTCACGACAATTTCTGCCAAACCTTAAATACCTGATCGACCATACTCATGTCAGAATGAGGTCACGATAGGTCAAGGTCATATGGAACCTACGACAGAATCGGTCCAATACTTTCCTAGATACAGGTGTTGAGAAATTCCCAAGGTCATATTTTCTCACGATAATTTCTGGCAAACGTTAAACACCAGGTCGACCATACTCATGTCACACTGTGTTCAGGTAGTGGTCAAGGCCATATCGATGCCACGACAAAATCGGCCCAATAGTTTCCTATATACGAGTCTTGAAATATTCTCAAGGTCGTATCTTCTCACGACTATTTTTGCCAAACCGTAAATACCTGTTCGACCATACTCATGTCAGAATGAGGTCACGTATAGGTCAAGGTCATATCAAATCTACTACAAAATCGGTCCAATAGTTTCCTAGATACAGGTCTTGAGAAATTCCCAAGGTCATATCTTCTCACGATTATTTCTGCCAAACGTTACACACCTAGTCGACCATACTCATGTCACACTGAGTTGAGGTATTGGTCAAGGCCATATGGATGCCACGACAAAATCGGCCAAACAGTTTCCTATATACAGGTCTTGAAATATTCTCAAGGTCGTTTCTTCTCACGACTATTTCTGCCAAACCCTAAATACCTGATCGATCATACTCATGTCAGAATGAGGTCACGTATAGGTCAAGGTCATATGGAACCTACGACAGAATCGTTCCAATACTTTCCTAGATACAGGTCTTGAGAAATTCTCAAGGTCATATCTTCTCACGATTATTTCTGGCAAACGTTAAACACCAGGTCGACCATACTCATGTCTCACTGAGTTGAGGTATTGGTCAAGGCCATATGGATGCCAGGACAAAATCGGCCAAACAGTTTCCTATATACAGGTCTTGAAACATTCTCAAGGTCGTTTCTTCTCACGACCATTTCTGCCAACCCTTAAATACCTAATGGACCATACTCATGTCAGAATGAGGTCACGTATAGGTCAAGTTCATATGAAAGTCGCAACAAGATCAGCCCAATAAACTACAGGTCTTTAAAATTTTCAAGGTCATATATTTTCACGCATATTTCTCCCAAACCGTTGATACCTGGTTGACCATACTAATGTCAAAATAAGGTCACATATAGGCCAAGGTCATATGGAATTCACGAGAAAGTGGACCCACTAGTTTCCTATAAACGGGTCTTTATAATTCTCAAGGTCATAGAATATAAAGCTTATTTCTGCCAAAACCGTGAATACGTTGTTGGTTATACTCATGACAAAATGAGGTCACGTAAATGTCAAGGTCATATGGAAGTCACGACAAAATCAGCTGATTAGTTTCCCAGATACGTCTCTTTAAATTTCTCAAGGTCATATCTTTTCACGCTTACTTCTGCAAAAGGGTAAATACCTGGTTGACCATAATCATGTCGAAATGAGGCCACGTTTACGTCAAGGTCGTATGGAAGTCACGACAAAATCGGCCTCAAGGTCATATCTTTTCATGTTTATTTCCCCCAAACCGTAACTACCTAGTTGTTTATACTCATGTTTAAATGAGGTCACGGATAGGTCAAGGTCATGTCAAGACCACGATGAAATCACGCAAACTGTTTGAGAATAAGAAGCCTCAAACTTCTCAAGGTAATTCGAAGTACTTATTTGTCACGCATACACATAGAGATCTATGAATCTGAGTGACATTGCACACATCATTTAGGGGTCATGAATATGTCAAGGTCGTGTATAGGTCACAATATGTACTCAGTGCCTAAATTTTGTTGGGATGGATTACGTTAGGTTGGGTGAGGTTCGGTTAGGTTAGGTTGTTTTAGGTTAGGTTAAGTTAGGTTGGGTTAGGTTAGGTTCGGTTAGGTTAGGTTGAGTTAGGTTCGGTTATGTTTGAGTGGGATGTGTTAGGTTATATTTTGGTCCCTTACGTTGCGTTGTGTGGTTAGGTAGGTATCGGTTTAGCTTCTGTTATTACGGGATATTAATGGTTTGGTCACGTATCAGTCAATTTCGTTAAAGTTCAAGGTCATTAGAAAACGAATTTTTCCCACACTTATTTCTGAAGAAACTTATATATCTTGGTGAACATACTCACGTAACTTTGAGGTCGCGTACAAATCAAAGTCATGTCACGGACATGACCTGGGCTGTGGAGTCGGAATCGGTAAAAATGTACCGACTCCAACCTCGATATAAAATCTTAAGAACACTTTCTATACCGTGTGAGCCTCCGTCGGCCTCACGCTCAGGGAGATTCAACGACTCGTTGAGCCACATGGTGTGGGAGTAATGCTTTGTAGCTTTTGCTCCGGTACCTTAAGAATACGAACTGTCTACAAATCAGCTGATTTCTGCAATAGCCATTAGACCTATATTTAAATATAGGTTATAAGTCTAAAAAGTAGGTGGTGATAAAATTTCTTATGGTTCCATTTACCATTTTAGTAAGTTTACCCTTATTAATACATATTGAGCTTTTATGAAGCTTGTTGAAGTTGTCGAAGCTGGAGTCTGAGTCAGAGATTTTAGTACCGACTCCTCAGCCCTGGTACCTACATCTGCTAATTAATCACGAACTGGAGTCAGAATGAACAGTGTGTGTTAGTGCATGTGTACCGTAGACCACATAAGTCATACTGACATACCAGCACTCTCGTATGGAAAGACGTCTGCAGAATACACAGTGTCTGACGACAAACTCTGAGTTGATAAAATAAGTTATTCGCTTTGTAAAAATACTTAATTTAATTAAAATTCCATACTTTACTTTGTAATCATTCATAAACATAATCCCTGTATAAAAACACTCAACATTATCTCCAGTGTATTTCAATTAACGGAGTAAGAGCCCAGAAGATTAAATAGAATAACACGAAACTCACGCCTCCACCTCGTCGCAGGTAATGAACCCTTCCACAAACACGTAAATAATTCCCGAACCGCTGAGCTAACGTTCTTCATGTAGGCTTAGGATTACGCACAAGACTGCTCGTAAGAGCTTCACACCAACGTGAATGTGGAAGCACCAGACTAGAAGCATTACGGAGTCAAAAAAGCTCGTGGCCAGATTTCTCCGCCTACAGATAATTCCTGTAGCTATTAAAAGTTACTTGTTGTTTCTGTGTGAATCCACGGAACAGGGAATTATCCCGCCACGCAAACACTAACAAACACTAGGCATAGTGAACTTTAAAACTCTTACAGCCATAATTAATGCATCAAAAAGAAATCGGTTGTTTAAAAGTGTGCATATTCGTTAATAGTATATTTACAATGTTAATTATGTTAAACAGTAGTTTGGTTGACTGTCTATCAAGTGAATTGTTTTAAAAATGAGTAGATTCAGTACATGATGTAAGGTATACAGACATTGTTTCAATAGGTACGAAAGCACATTGGGTGTTTTTGGTCTGATGATGTGTTTAGAACACCAAAACAAGCAGCCTAGAAATGTGATACAGGCGAAGTAATAAAGTTTAGCTGACTGTATTTTTAACATTACTTCTCATTAAACCGTTTACCATACATAACGCCGAATATCAGTAAATACAAATCAGTAACTCTGAAAGTTGTGTGTATGAACGTGAAACGTGCTGTAAAAACTGTGTTGCATGAACGTGCATCAGAATAGTCTAAAAACAACGTGACGAGGAAAATACATGTTGCATACTGAGGAAATACACGGTCTATACAGGTCACCTAGTAGGGTGAACAGTCGCAACATGTTGAGGACATAAGGAAACTTGCGAAAACGAAAAATACTTGTCAATTTTTTTGGTGTGAAATCCTCTTGCTTAAGTCAGTTTAAACAGATGAGGAGTATCGAAGACCATTACGCTGGTTTTCTGGAATCCGGGCTTCGATTAAAGTAGCTCTCACCGTGCCAAATAGCGCGATTTTGGTATTAGAGGTGTTGAACCTTCGGGTTATGCAGCTGTAAACTACCGAAGGGTAAACTGATGGAAAGCTCTGTTGTAATTATTTCCTTCAGAATATATCAGAAGTCACAAACATTTCTTATGAACTGAAACTTTGTCTCCACTTCCAAATATCAGAGAGAAATTAAGTGTTTTATGCAGAACAGTAAAATCCATATGAAACTCTTCTCAATGTTACTGTTTTAAGTACCTGCCAGCTTCATCTCCCAGTGGCTAACATTAAAGATAACGCAAACAAATGCAGGTATATTTAGGAAGGTAAAGTTGTTACTGCAGCTCACAACCTTTATTCAGCCAAATGACGAAGCGTACTCTAGAAACAAGTGGGATTTACAAGGAAATTCAGCGTCCCTGGAACAGCTCATAATCCTTAATTTAAATTTCGTTTGGTTTTCAATTAGATTTTTTTTTTGTGGTTTAAAATCTGAAGTTCATTAACTGTAAATTAATGTATACTACAATGTGCAATGAAAAGTTAAAATGCTTGTCTACATTCTTTTCTTATCACGTTATAAAGTCAGTGTGCGGTTAATTTTTAAAATAAAATTATCGAAATATGTATTCTATCCACAACGTTAGACGAATACTTTTTCTGGTACAAAATACTGTGCTCTCCTTTATAACGGTCCCCGCCGGAAACCAGGGGACATATTTGATGCTCACATAGGCAGTACACGTAGCTCATTCCCTGAGGGGAGGTTCGGGTCACTTGAAGTCATATCGGGTAACTTCACTAACTTAGTTAATGACTCGACTGACAGCTTGCAGCCACAGTAGCAACTCTGCAGTGACCAACCACGGCCGTCTCTGCAGACCGGAATTGAAGTAAAAGAATTAGTAACGTCCACAACACTCCTGGAGGAAGACTCAAGTTTCATCAGTATCCCCTACTAGTCTGTTTCCGAAGTAGACTTTAATATGACGTGGACATCAAACACATAGGCATGTGGTTTCCTGATGGCTGGTAAGCTTCGTCGGATTAGCCCTAATGTACACTGCTTTATCACTAAATATAAACTAACTACAGAAATTAAATCAAATACACCGCAGACCATCGCCATAAAATTAAGGTTCCAAAAACCCTACATATGATGGTTAACGAAAGCTCATCATCCTAACAGAGCGCGGACCTCGTCCCAAAATATAATTAGCATAGAATTCATAGGAATTCCAGCATGGGGAAGGCGGACAGCGGACGGCAAGACATGGACATTACCTGTGATGAAAAAAATTTGCCTCAAATAAAACCTCTAGTAAAAGGAATTAAATTAATGTAAAATGATCCACGCTGAGTGGGTCTCTTGTCACCATGGCATGGTGCGTCCTCAAGTTGTGGGTGGAGTAAATGCCCTACGAATATATCTAATTTAAAAGGCAGTCGCGGACAGCCGACAGGGGGTGGTCTTCTATCGTTAAAATTAGAAGGAGGGACAAAAAACGCTTCATCATATAAGACTAGCAAGTTAAGAAATGTTACTCGAGGTATCCGTTTCTAAACAGCGGCGGGCTTTCGTGAACCTTCGGTTTTCATATAAAGCGGAAATTTATTGAAAGCTGAGCGGACTATCGGATTCTCAAGGCTTCTTCCTCTTAAAGTACAAAATGACATGACATTGATGCCAAGTCTCGTGGAAATCTGTCAATTTGTACAGGAGGTATTAGGGAGGACACACGGACAAGGACACAGATATACGGACATTATGATATGACAGGTGGGGACATAAAACAGGGTTAAAACGACTCCTTCATTTCTCTAGATTCACAATTTTTGTTATTTTTAGTGTGCAGCCAGAAAGTTTAGCACCAGTCTCCACAATAAAAAACGTTTGGAAGAGAGCTCTGTCGCTCTACGAAGCAGACCGAAATTCTTGGATCAGCTAAGAGTTGATAAAACTGATAAATATAAATGTAATGTATTTAATATATTTACACGGTTCGCGTTTCCTTTCCTCCTCAGATCCGACACGGATGCTGTTTGGATTCCCTACGCCGACCGACAGCTCCCTAGGGACTCGTCAATCTGATCTGCTCGCCGTCACAGCCCGTGAAAGCGGTCTGCTGGAATGTCGTGAGCGGTAAGAACGAGACGGTCACAAATTGCTGAGGGAACGAACTCCGCTCTAAGATATACAGCAATTACACTAAGTGTTAATTCAATGACTTGAATCAGTCAGCGCAACAGTGCGGTCAGTTCAAGACGTACAGAACGACCAAAAAACCACGCAACTCTTTCCTGACACAAAAATTGTCATAACCTTTTTTGAAATAACGAGATACACATAAACATTTCATTTTCCAGATATTCTGAGCCCAGCAGAAGCAAAATATGATATCGTCCACATTTTACCCACTATCAAACGGTGCCATATTGAATACTATGTGTAAATCTTCCGAATTTCTGTCAATACAAATTTGATTCTTAGAAGTAAATAATTTAACAAAGCAAGATTTTAAAATGTAAGCATTCTTTTTCGATGACCAGGCACAAGCTTAAAATTAAGAATACATTTTAAGAAATATAAATTCATATTTATACGTTAAATTTCTAAAAGAGTCAGGAAACACCTGACATAGCTAAAAGAGGTATGCCGTATTTCTTTCAGTGTGTTTCTACGGAACCATCTAGGCCAACAGTGACTCACGATTCCAAGGGAAATCCCTGAAGAATCATACGGTAGCATGTAGTTAATTAACAGTTCAATAAAAGAGAGACAATCAGTGCTGATATACCCACATCGATAGTACACACTATCTGCCCCACTATCATTCCTTCAATATTACATCTCGCGTACCAATCTCGGCAATAATCATAATGTTATCACATTTTAACTCTATCGCTTGTGCCAAAAATTCCCTGTAGCCAATATTTCAAATTCAGCCTGAAGTAAATGTTGACCCGGCTCCAATAAAGGGAGCGTTAAAGGCGGCCTCTATAAATCACGACTGCTTTACTCATTTAGACCCTCAAGCATCGAGGGGGATTTTATTCATAGATCATAGGCCTGTGAATTCTACTTCCAGACTCACTAATCGGTAGCGGCAAATGAGATTACCTGGCCATTAACTCTGGATTCTTATTGGTAATGATTTACACGGGACACTAATTGAGGTTCCTCATCAACGTGGGCTTGACTTACTGAAAACTGCGTGTGAAATATCGGTCGCTGAGCCAGCCACTCACTACGTGCTAAATGTTACATTAGGGAGTACTTAGTTCTCTGTTTAACTTGTCACCTATTAACTCGCAAATATGTAGCTGATCCTTTATCCTGCGGAGTGATCTGATTGTAACTTAACTATCAATCATGAACAGTTTAACATGCAAAATCTTAACACGTATCTTCCGACTTCATTCGTCTCGGTAAGTTACACATTTGTGCCTGAGTGTTTCGTCCACTTTATTTTTAAACTTTCAGTTCCCTTCGGCTTGGATTTTTAAAGTACATATAACTTTCGTTATGCAGTATTTTCTATTACAACCATATTTTTTAGACCTAAATTTAGCTTCCTCTTATAAATCCCTTATGTAAAGTGCTTAATATTTTATATTCTGCGTTTTCGTTGAAACACCTGGTATCACTCTCAAACGACCTGAAACACAAACTATGATCCTCAAGCAGTCTGTATATCTAACGTATCTTGTTGTAAAAAGGAAACTGGCAACCACATTTAATACCCCTCACAATATTTTATCTTTTACCTTTTTATAATTTTAATCAGACCGAAATTTATATAATTAACTATCTATAACTAATTTTACACAACAATTTACACATATATTTATTTCTACCGCAGATTTATTTTACAGGGGGTTTAAACAGAAACACTAGCGGTGCTCTGAATTTGATATTCATGACATTCTTCTTGCAAAATACAGGGCTATATCACTCGGTAATTGAGTCAAAGTAACACTTTGCCAGCGGAAGAATTTATACGTTTGCCATCCTGTTCACGGACAGAATCTTGTCTCTTGTGAGCATTAATTCCTCCAGAGCCGGGAAACCTGAGCACATGCAGCTATTTATGTCGGGCCTATAATATCTTTTATGAACAACTTGGGTAACATTTTCATTGAAAAGCTTCCACGTTAGCAATGAGGGACAGAAAGTTAAATCCAGCTCACAGACCCTTCTCCTTTGCTTTTTAAGTTATTTAACTTGCCCCTTCTTCAGTCTCACTTCTCTCACATCCTATCCTTTGTTGCCAACATTTCTTTCACATACACGCACATCCATGTAGCCTTTTTTTTCTTTCTTCTTCCAGTGGACCGAACACAAGATTGAATATCGATTCTCAATTCCAACACCCGGTTTATTGTAGACTAACCAGTAATAGTGATTCTACAGCTTTCCAACGCCACAGTTCCAAATCATCAACCACATACACTGTACGATATTGAATTCACTGACCTAAGCAAGAACGGAGTGTATTTTTTTCCAAACTAGGGGCTCTGACCCTGCTCGCTTTGTTCGCCAATCCCGCCACGGGCACTAGTCCCCCCCCTTATTTTTCGCCATTTTCCTCCATTTACCTTATTTTAGAAATTTAAGGACAGAAAATAAATAAACGAGCAGTAATTATGAAAAATTTGTTTCTTATCGGCTTTAAATGCTAATGTGCCACAATATTCAAACACTTCGCATTGTAGGCCTGCAGAATCTCAGTTTTATCCAGTATGTCCAATAAATGCTCTTCGCCCTCCCGCTCGCCGGCGTTCTACCTGAGCTTCATTCATATTAGCCACACGTCCAGATGTTTCTACTTTCAATCGCATTCGCCACACTCCTCTATTCTAAAAAAGTCCCAAGATTTTTCTCAGTACCGTCGCTGATATTTGATGTGTTCTATCACGTTTCTTCTATCAAATATAACCGCAATCCCACGCAGAAAAATTGGATAGGATGCCTCAGGTCAGCATCCGACTGTGTGCGACACTGGACCAAACACTTAGGATTTCGATAGTTACAGAGTAAACTCATTGAACGAGTGGGTGAGTTTGTTAATCAGTACTTAATATAAATATAATGCAATACTATAATAATTATAATTTTATAATATTTTAATACGTTTAAGTGTCATATTTCATCAGAAACCCTGAATGCAAAGTAGCATCAATGAACTGAAGTAAACAGTAGACAGACGAATGCCGACACTGATTTTAAAAATGGCATATGTAGACAGATATTTTGCATCTGAAACAGAACTATTCAGTACTTACAGGTATAATGTGTGGTTGTAGCTATCCTCTCATAAGAACGTGGCACGATAACGATAATAATAATGATGATGATGATGGTGATAATGATAATGTAAGTGTTGGAAAAGGATTCAAAAAAGCCGTCTGTCTGTCATCTGTTGAGGAGACACCAAAAATTTTCGAACAGTGGGGGTTGGCACAATAGTTCTAAACTTTGAAACATATCACAGCCAAGGTATTGAAACGCCCTTTCCCTATGTAAACACGCATGTCTCGAGTCAAGACATGATCCCGTGCTTCTTCACTCATTACCATCATTCATGTCCACCAACTTCACCAACTCTATTAGGAAACAGCCTCACTGCACACTAATTATGTGACCCACTCACAATCCAGTCTCAAGGCGGGAACATCCCCAACTACAGAAATCAAGCACGTATTCAAAGATCTACACTATAATCTATTAAAGGGCTCTCTAAACTTCCTATAATCGAGAACATCAGATCAATATCTGCATATGCGTTCAAAATCACGAGAGGAAACTCACTCTATTGGGCAAAGTCTTTCATAAGCTAATAATACTCACTCAGCTAGCCGCAAAATTTCCCGCCTTTATGTACCTTGGAGGCTCGTTGCCGTGTTTTCAAAAGACGGCCATCACAAAAAAATACGTCAAGTGATAACACATCTTAGGAAGGAGGGCAGAAGTTGTTTCTTTTTATCTAAACATTAAACAGTTACACTAATATGAAGTGTTGTCACTTGTCATTTAAATGCGAAAATGGCGCGATGACTACATCAACTGCTCACATCGTAACACAGCGATATTTTCTCGTTAGCTGACATTTATTGTCACTTCAACACAGTGTTCTTTCAGAGGTTATTTAGAATCTGAGAAGATAAGAAATAAGTCTCGAAGAAACGCAAGACAAAACTATGTTGCATTTTATGTGATGTCTTCTATTGTAGTGGCGATGTGAAATGTGCTAAGCGTAGGTAAATTAATGATATTATGGGCAGAGGGAAAACACAAAAGATGGCAAAAGTCCATGACAACAGAAGGCATATCCTCACTCTGATTTTGCAAACAGAATATTTCCATGAGATGTACAAGGTAATTATGCCATTTTCAAAAAGAAACACAAAAAGAAAACTCTCAACAATAGCTCCTTGGTCCGTTAATTTAAGTTATGGTTTGTTATCGTAGCACAAATAACAAGGTCAGCCACCACGTAATGCTTTCTCTCTCTCTCTCTCTCTCTCTCTCTCTATTTTTGCCTACGTATTTTAATTTCTTTTGTTCTCGGAAACTTCGCGTTGGCGAGAGTATCATGATGCCCCTCTGGGGACAGAGGAATGGTGGTGCACCACTAAGTACCGCTCGTTCCAAAGGGACTCAAAGTGTAGAGGCTTCAAATATGTATGATGTTTGAAAGGCTCGGTTCACACGTACACGCGAAAAGGGCACGTGTGTTTGGACAAAAACATAAACCACGTAGACTTTTTTTTTCGTAACTTTCATTTATCATGGACAGTAACGAAAGCAGTTTGCTCTTTTGTTTTGCTGTCATCCTTTTAACAGTATTCTCTAATTTACTTTTCGTACGCTTCTACGTATACATAAATGATTTTAAACAAAATATAGGCTATATTATTATTTCGCAGAGTCATTTTTATATTCGTTATACAAACAACACTGAAGTCTCTCAGCAAAAATTCTGTTTAAAATCTTAAGCTTTCACTGCGATTGAATGCGAATGATTGAGATCCTGATGATCAATATTAACTACTATCATTCATTTAAAACCAAGTTCCCTTCATTCCCCTTGCGAACTAACCAACCCTTTTCGATTAAAATATTATATAATCATAATAACACAAAATTAATATAAATAATAAAATTCCCACCGTACAATTAGATGTATAATTCGCAGTTTCAAAAGGTCCGTGTTTCAAGGCCGGGGATTTTCCATGTTTCTTTCGGTCTGTTCAGACAAATATTCGGAAAATTATCATATATGTCGCAGATATGTCTTGTCCATATCCACTTTTATAACCGTCCTGCCATTATATGCTACCCAACATACTCAGTTGGCAAAAGAATTGATAAACATTAATAAAACTACTTTACATACATTTGTCTGATTTCCAGTAATTTTGTCTCTAATGTTTCTAGACACGACTCCTAAATCATTACTTCCACACAAACGTCTTTATAAAACGATTCTGGATATGTGAACACATCTACAAACACAAATACATGTTCGTATGTCAGGGCTCTGTATATATTTTATTTCGAAACTAGTATACCTATCATAATTGCAAACGTTACCAAACTTATTGACATAAAATTTTATTCTTCAGAACAAAAATATTTATATAACTCTTGTGCATACTGAACAATCACTTCGATTTTTAACGCCTTTGAAACGAAATTATTTCATTTATTTGGATGACGCGACAGCGTGTTCTTCTGGCGTACCCTACTGCACATCGAAAATCCAACATTTCCCATTTTCCCTTTCCTGTCAACTTCCGATATTTATTTTCTATTACATATTGTTGAATAATCCGAACAATTCAATTCCTCGTCCATGCTGACAGATCATTCTAAATCCAAATCGATAGTCGTTATGAATGGACTCAGACAAAATACAACTAAAATATATCAGTTGTATTTCACATAAAATATTGCATGGAATGTTGTTTGTTGGAACACTTTACACATAGTAACATTTACTATGCCACATGCCCAGTCCATGACTAACTTTTCTCGAAATTGAGGGGTTTCTAGAAAAAACGACAGTCCGAAATTGGTCTTTGTCCTTAGGGTTGTCATCTCATAGGTTAAATCGGCACTCATAAAATCGCATTAGTCTATAAGAATACGAATGGTTGAATATGGGTGTTCTGTGCCTGTGCTGCTGCATTTTTTCATGTAAAAAGAGCTTGTTTTATTACTTTTGGTCATATTTCTGGAAGAGAAAACTATAAACATACCTGTCAGTACGTGCGGACGATTAGCCTGATTCTTTGGAATGACTATAACTAAAAGTTGCAAAAATGAACCTGTTAGCTTCTCCGTGCCTATTTGTCTATCCGTCCGCATGTAACAACTTGAGAACTTTTTATCGGAGTTTAATAACATTTTATTGTTACAAACACTGTACATTCTATCAACAGGTTTCTCAACAAGCTTCTTTCGCATTGAACTTACTTTTAATCGCCGTCACATAAAATGACTCGTCATGCTGTTTGTTAGTCACAAACACCAAAGAATAACACACGCGCTGTGAGACAGATGAACATATAAAACCACACGTCCCAGCTTGACATATTTAAATGATCGTCAGACGTGTAATGAAGCAGACTGCATAATTCAAAGACGCCATTCCAATGGCAGGCGAGAAAATCGAAGCAACGTGTCAAGTGCTAAGCGTTACCCCTACAGCAGTTTATAAATGATTTGCAGTTGGTATCACTTGTTGCTGCACTTTGTACTCTTTCTCTCTCACAAAACAAGGGGAGAATGTTGAAATGAAAGGACGAATACAAATTTCAACACTGAAAAGTTAATCTACGTATAGCCTATTCCAAACAATATTGCCTTACTATTCCCTTCTCTTACTTTAGCGAAAGTAAAAGCAGATATGCCCCTGGAGAGAGAGAGAGTGAAAGCGCTATTCGACATGAAATTCGCTACTAGAGTCTTCCGGACATAGTCGTGTACTGCCTCTGACAAATGCCTTCCAGAAAACGCCAAGTCTTTGCCACTGACAAGGGTCTTTTCAGATAATGTCAAGTTACTGCCGCTGATAACTTTCTTTCAGACGCGGGAAAGTCATTATTATTATTGACACTTGTCCTTCAGACACTACCAAGTCCCTGCCATTAACAAGCGTCTTTCGGACACTCAAGTTGCTGTCACTAACACGAGTGTTTCAGACATTGTCAAATCATTCCGATTCAAAAGTCTTTCAGACACTATCAAGTCAATGCCAACCTCAATTTGCTTTCAGACATCACTGCAACTACAAGTGTCTTTCGGGCACTTTGTTCCTGTACACAAATTAAATTTATTTGTGATACAGTTGGTAACTGTAGTTCTTCAAGATTGGTATCAATTTTCCATCTTTAGAAAAGTGCTTTATTCATCTTATGTTCCGTCTTCTGAAATGAACAACGCAGTGTTGCGGATAAAACTCTCGACTTCCTGCTTGGAAGAGGTTAGGTTTGATTCCCATCCTGGATCTCTCTACATGATCGAGGTTATACATGAATTTCGCTAATGATTAGAAAAACAGCATCAATTTACGTATGAAGCTGAAAGCTGAATTTGGAAATTATGAATATGAAGACTCAAAATCTGGTGTTCTTGCGGCGGTGAAAATCGTAGGTGTCTATTGTCGTTTCGGAGAAACATATTACAGAGAGAAAGAGAGAGTATGTTTCCACGAAACACCAAAATTAATACTGAAAATAGAAACAGTATGTTCTGAAAAAATGTTGGTATCGCTCTTTGACACCAGACGGCGTCACAACGAGAACAACACCGAAATGAAGAATTAAAATAATACATAACATCAGCACCAATTCTGTCAAAATGAGTCTTTAAGACAATAAGTTTGGAAAACTACGCACAAACACAGTTCGTCACGTGAAGTGCCAGTTACTGTCGCCCGATTTTTCTACGGCGAAAGAGACAGACTTTCAGACAGTCGAAGCAAATTTAACAGGTGCTCCGCAAGGATAAGCACGAGCCTAATAAACCTACAAGCAGGTACAGTCGACTGACTCTGTTATATAACAATGGGTACTGAACTACGCACGTAAAAAATCATAGATGGTACGAGAGCTGCAAAAATAATGTAGATACGACATAGACAGATGGATAATGACCTATTTTAATTACTATTTCAAAATTATCTGGAGAAACTAACCAAACCCGTACGAAACGAATAAGCCGCTCTCCAGGTCAAAATTCAAACCCGCCTCCCGAAAGAATGCATAGCGCCAAACCCTGAACAGCGACTGTCCATTGAACAGGCTCTGTGTTTTATGCATTTTACAGGCGAAATCTCGCTTGTTCCTTTTGCCTGTACTGCTCAGACGCGGTTCGATTTACACGCCCACGAACAGTATAGTTGATCGCTTTTAGTTCCAGTTCTCAAGACCAACGTGTGACATTTCTGACGACCCGAAACTGCCAAGTATATTCGACACGCCAGGCACAATAACAGCGGCAGACAACTATTTTCGTCGTCCGTCCCAGCGACAGTCCATCTATCCGTCTCTTTTAGACGGAGACCGGAACGCCACACAAATTTATTCAGGGCGAGAGTGTCACGTCAGCATGTTCTAGAGCCAGTGAGCTGAATTATATGAACCCCTGGGGCCAAATCCACCCTCTCTCTAAAGGGAACTAACTAGATACTCGGAGTGAAATCCTAGGATGTGTTGCACACAGAAACCCCCGACCCTGTCTTCCACCAATGTTAGAAATGGAACGGGAGACATCAGGAAGAATCTACCTACATTCAAGAGTTCTTCGACAGTGTACTCGACTCAATGGAAGAAAGGTGGAAACGGGGTGGGGTGGGGTGGGGGGGGTGGAAGCACCGTTTCGACTACAGATTTCTTCTGTCGCGAAAAAAACTCCTTCCCCCAGGTCTCATGTTAGAGGAGAAACGTTTGCAACACTTTCGACTATAAATGGCTACCTACACTCCTTCTATTGGCACTGTAATAAAATCTTGTCGCCTACACAGAAAGAGAAATTTGGAGTTCTTTGGTCATGATTTTCTAAAATTATTCACTGAATAATAACAATTGTGCCTGGAACATCTGAGAGGAAAAGACCACTCCAAAGAGCTCGGATTATATGAAATCTTGAAATAGGGTGAGATAACTTGGACTGGACCGCAACCAATGGCGAGCTCTTGTGAACCTTCCTCTTCCATAAGAGGCTGGTAATTTCTTAGTTAACTTACTGGCTATTTATTTACCTTCTGAAGAAGGATTCTACTTCTTAGAATTTTTTCTGCAAATAATAACCTCACAGACCTGTACATTTGTAGGATAATAAATAATCAGTTAATAAAAAGTCATAAACATTTAGTTAATTACGAAGTGAATTATTTTCGGCTGAGTGGCGCACATTTAACAAATATTCTTCCAGTTTTACTCTTCCTTGAAGCTTTTGAATCATTATTTTCAGGCATCAGAGAATATTATATGTTCTCAGGAAACAACATATAAGAGCTACTGCACTGAACGCATGTGAATTGTTATTATACATATCAAAGGGCTGATACACATTATAGCAGAAATGCCGATGTTAATAAGAAATTAACCGATTCGAATTGATATCTCAATCAATAACATAAGCACTGCTTCGGAAAGCATATTAAGAAAATGCGTTCATTTTTTTAATGCCATGGTAATTCTCGTCCCTGCCGCGTAATATAGATGAAAAGATAGACTTACATAAATTTAGACTATAAGGCAATATAAAGGCAGCGAAGATGCATTTTCTGAGACCTGTGGCTGTAAGCCGACAGCTGCTATAAGAATCAAACTGATTCTAGCTGATGAAAAAACACAAATAAGAGTACCCGATACGATATTTATAACATTCATAAAGGATAATAAAAAAACTTATCTATTGAAAGAACAATTTATGAATACTCATTGGTAGGAAAGATTTCTGAGATTTCCATAGATGTCACAGATTTACGGTTATTTTGTGGTTCATTTCACGACGCTGTCAATATTTCGAAGTGTATATTACATCAAATGATCTGATAATTCATGAATAATGAACTGTTAAGGAATCGCTCGTGGCAAATTTTATATAGTATCCCTAAATTTGGCTCGCGAGTCTCAGAAAGACCACGAAAAACCTCAATCAATTTAGTGAGTCTCCGAGCGGATTTTTGAACGAAAGACCTCCTGAACACAAAGCAGGAGCGGTAACCACTCTGCTGCAACTTTCGGTAGTTACACGTGACTATATTTCATAGATTTTAAGAATAGGGGAGTTCGCTGCCTGTTACAATTACAATTAAAAAGTTCTCACACGACTTCTATCTACTATTTTTTCACGTTTTATCATACGGATTTGTCGATATTAAATGACATTCGTGTCGTGTACCGCACATATCCATTTGATGACAGACACACACGCAGCAATGTAACTTAAGTAAAAGAATGCCAGAGCGCAAAGCGGGCCGAAAATTAACAGCGACGCCACTGAAAAATATAAAAATATAGGCACAATGTATAAACAAGCACGGAGTGGGGCCAACGCAGAGCAAGTGAAAGGAAGGCCCCCCCCCCCCCACTCTCGCCTTCGGATATCACTCTGACGTCGTATGTCTTCCATTATAGAAAGGAAATGTATAGGACCACCAAGAAACGTTCAGGAATCCATTACCACGAATTGCCGTCTTCTGTCGCGCGTTCTTCATTTATCACACCAGTACAACCGGACCGAGCCAGTCAATATTCAAGACGTGTCCTGGTACTCCATACGTCAGACTGTGATGGAACAAGAAAGGATGCAGGGTCCCGAGTCCAGTGGTGATCTTCCTGCTCTTTATCCTAAAACTAATATGCTTCGCCCTACAGTTCTGCTCCTTTCAATGTCGGATCTTTGTCACCTATCAACTTTACGCATGCTAATCTCCCCTGCTTCCAGGACATCACAGGGGGCGAAGGGACCGGTTCCTTGGCACTGGGCCATCGTTAAGAAGGGCGCAGGTACGTTTTTATTAATAAGGTTTCCTGTTTTCTTTCATATGAATAAGCCAAGCAGCACTCAGCCATGGCAATATATTTCCTGAAGTCAGAACGTTCCTGACCATGGTGCTTTATAATCTGTGACAACAGTATTTTGGACTTTCTCCATTGACTATATTTTAATAAAATTGCGTTTCGGAATCTGCAGTTTCTTCCGTCTTCAGGTAAAAAGGAAGGGCAAAAACCCTAGCTGTCGGACCCCTGGTTGAGCTAGCCTCAGACCTGGGCAGCTTCAACATAGAACGTGCCAGAGAATGAAACGGCGGGAAAAGACAATCTTGTACGAAGTTCAATATGATTCGTAGATTACGCATGGCTGCTGCATAAACAAACTGGGAAAATAAAAGACAATCATAAATTAGGTAATGAGGCCGATATTCTAACAAACGATCTCCTTAATTCATGTCTGTGGAGATACTTTTTATTAATATTATGATCGCGATACACACAATCATAGTTTTTGAGCCTTATGGCTCTGTACTCAACTTAATGCGAAAGGTCATATGGACACAATGTTTTTGACGCCATATAGGACAACAAACAAACATTGTTCCGACATTTCTGGTAACAGAAAGTACTTTTTTTAAGTTTGTCCAATTCAAACAGCTATTTTAGTTGATTGTACGAGAGCCAAGAGCTATAGGGCAAGAGTAATAGCTCACGACGACAAATGACATCCCTCTCCTCCCATTTCAGTTTCCAATACAATTCGAAATACAAACGGAGATCGCGTCTGAGGCTAGGTAGATAATGTCATTGAAACGGGCGCTGTCCCCTGTAACGGGACAGGATAATTCAGTGCACAGAAGTTTCTCTGACGCTTGCCAGTAGCAACCAAAATTTCATGACGCCTCTACCTGTCCGTCGGGAACTGCGGTACGGGTCAATGATGGATGGGATGTTTATCGACAGCTGCCAGAGGGATGTTCACGGAGATGCGACATTACTGCCTACCGGCAGCAAAGTTTCGCGTGTTGCCAGACCGCAGTTAGTCTGAAATCAGTTTCACATCGTGTCACGACAATGTCTCGAAACGATGCCACGGGCTTGGAAGTGGCGGCTGCACTGATTCTCAGCTCAACTGAGCGATTAACATGCATAATAGTGCCACTAAACAACTTCCTTTAAATAGTGCTTTGGGTGCGTTTCGAGGAGAAAGGGTCGATAAACTATCCGACTGATTTCGATTAAACTCGGTATAGTAACCTGCGCTAAGCATTTTCGAAATTATGTTGGTTTATGTTTTATTATTTTATTCAAGGGACCAAATGGATTTTATGTGTGACTTTTACAGACACCGACAAAGTTGTGTATTTGCCATTTGCACTAGACCTACACGGAAAATGTTAATATAAGTTTAACTTGCTTTGATTCACCTTAGGAGAGACTTTGTAAAACGGTGCTAGTGAAACGTGTCGTTTGAAAGAGGCAAGATGAAAGACCGGACAGGAAAGTATTCTGTTCACGAAACTGGCCTGTACTGCTCAGGTTTGCTGCACTGTTACAGCGGGAACAATTTATGTGTTATGCCGTTTAGCCTCTTTCTAGAAAACAATGAGTATCGATATGAAAGAAAATGTCCCTTGACTAAACGTTACAGGGATCCATAAAATAGGCCGATAACATTACGTGTAACACTTACTGATTTCCAGAAATTCGTAAACGTTTGCCTGTAAAGTATGCGTTATCGAAAGCGTCGTCTAACCTCCCGCTCTCGTCTAGTCACGTAACTTCCTACGCTCAATATTCAGTTTAATGAATGTTTCATTTTTGGTTTATTTTACGAAATTTCGAAAGGTACTGTAATTCATACATTCTGCAGAGAATGGCCAATTTTAAAGCACTGTAGCGAAATTTTTGCACAAGAGTGTAAAAAAATCATGACAAATCCGTAAATTTATTTATCATCAAGGTTGATTAGGATTTGAACCCGGGATGTCTCGAATACTAAACAGCAGTGCCCCCTCCTCCCAAAGGAGAGACGCGATCCACTAGTTGAGGAACACTGTAGCCATAAACAGTGAAATTATTTTTAAAATCAACCAGTTTTGTCGTACCAGATTTAGGACGACTACGTCTTGGAAACTTGTTCTTAATACTCGTAGGTGGTACTAAAAAGTAACATTGGTCCTGAATACCTAACACGAAAATCGTCATTGGGGGGGGGGGGGGGCC
>NW_019059605.1:2109767-2131947 GCF_000696155.1 Zootermopsis nevadensis | reverse complement strand
CGCTCTCAGTAGCTCAGAATATATAGCATGTAGCGTCGAATTATATATTAGCCTAATAATTAAAAATGAATTGCAGAACATAATTTAAGTTACTACCCATGCTTTTGTCTGTGGAGTTCGAAGGCAGGAGAAAGCTGTAAACTGCGTCAGTTTGGTCTCTTTAGTTTTTAAAGCCCAAGCCACGACATAACGAGAACAAACTCCGCTCATTTCTGCAGTCAGTATCGGAATCCCTAGGCACAAGTTTCTCCGTCTATGGGCACTGATTTCACAGACACTTCCCTGATAGTGCTGATTGAAAATTACTAGCATTGCTCGGATTCTATGAGATGTGAAATGGAGTTCGGGGTTGACACCCGTGGGATCTCCGTGATGATCAGTGATTGCTTTCTGGTTATGAAGTAGGTGGGACTTGGCCCAGTTATTCCAACGAGCTACAGAGCAGACGGCTGCATGGCATGTCCGGGTAATCCCCTCGGGAGCCTGCGTATCGATTCTGTTCAGTGTGAAAGAAAAGGGAGATCCCGAAAAGGAGAACCAAAACGTGACCATTCCTCCACATATATTAACTACCATTATTACATTTATTTTTATCAGAAGAGATAACAATCGGCCTCCTTGTGGACTCTTAGCAACGGGCAGGCTGGCTACGGCTAACGACCTGAGTATTTTTCGACAGATACGTTGTTCGTTTCTCAGCCAAAGCACAGGATATCCTGACTAAAGTAATACCTCATTAATCCTTCCAGTCGAACGTATAGACAATGTAACTAAATAGACCATGGCTTATCACTCCCCACAATTTCAAATCTTAAGCGTATAACTGCCGTGCAATTAAACCTGACACCACACAGCACAGAACCGAACTTTTGGTTGACTGGGATTACGATTAACTGGCATATATAAATATATATATATATATATACACGTTTAAGAAACAAAATATTGTCACTGAAAGTTTCGATTGCATTTCCTAAAAGTTGGGTAACTGGTATTAGACAGAACAAAGCATAATATTAATACGTCCAAAGTTACTAACTCTTATGACATTGACACAATATCCTTATGGGCATGGCCAAGTGTATGAATAAACCCAAGATTCATTGTGAGACGAGATTCAAGGGCAGTGAAATGTCGACTGTAGTACCCTTGGCTGTGACATCGCGCAGTGTTGTCGGCGATTACCAGTGTTTCGGAGAAACACATCGCCTCCATCTGCACAAGATTCAGAGGATAAGTTCATACGAAACATACTGTGTTGTCCTACAAGGCCTTTTGAAAGCAGCATGCATCACGATTAACAACTGTCACTAATTGGCTTCGTTTAGAATCCAAATTATGGAATCAAACAGAATTTGAAGGGTGGCTGTAACTCTATCGACATGAAGTCGGATCAGGTCTAAGGGCTAATACGTGGCAACAAGAAGAAGATAAATAATTATTTGCGCCTTTCTGAAACTTTCCAAAATTTTCTGAGGTAACTAGTGTTGCCATAATAATGTTTTAATACGATACTGCATTTTTGCTTTAGAGTAACTAACAGTCGAGGATGAAAAATATTAAATATCAACAGTTAGTTCCCCCTTAATGCATGTGGTTGATTATTAATCTGCAGCTTTAATAATTGCTTATGTACTCAAGGTTGCTCTTTCATCGACCTCTTTTAATGTATTTTATTCAGAACAGCTTTCGTCTCTCTCTCTCTCTGGCCTTGCTTTTTATTTCAAATATGCCCCGACGACACACCAGATGTTCCACCACAGGTGGCAGAACATGAAGCACAGAGATATTTTTAATATAATTACTCGTTGAAATAATTTAGCTGACAGCAGCAAGATGTAATGAAGATGAAGATGTGAACTGGATTCATCTTTCATCTGACTCAGGACAGAAATCAGTGGCGGGCTACAGTGAACACATTAATTAACATTTTGTTTTGGCTTGTTGCATCATTTCCAAACATCTGAACTTTGTCATATTTTTTTAAGGATTTATTAGCAATGGTTATATAATATTATAATTTTAACAATCATATAAAACTTAAATCAATTTAAACTACCTGATAAAACAGCACGAAGACTCACATAAAATTAATTTGTTACAACTCAAAACGCTCAGTAGAAATAAATCAGTCGATAACTAAACGTGAGTGAATGTGGAAGATCGGCCAACAATGATTTAAACACTTTGTCATCAGAAAAGTGAACAACCATAAATGTTTCAGTGCATTCGAATTTTCGGTTGTGATATGTAACATGAAGAAATTCACGACAGTAATTGGAGAGGACAATGAAAAGACACATAATGATGGACTGCTCTTTGTCATAACTGAATAACGCAGACTGAGAAGAATATTCGGACTTAAGAGAGGGAAGTTAAGATGAATAAGGATAAAATTAAATAGTGAGGATTTCAATAAAGTGCACTCCTTTAACACAGCATTAGGGTGTTCAAAGCAAGAAGGATAAGATGGACGAGATGAGAAGTGCTAACAGGATTTTGATCAAAAAGCCAGAACGGAAGAGACCACTCGAGAGAATGGTTAAAGGTGTAAGTGTGGGAATGGTATTGAAAGATATGTTAAAACATTATGTAAAAGTCTGTACTGGAATCATCTGGCTCAAGACAGAATCCAGTGGGTGGTCATGTGGACAACGTAATGAATATTCAGGATTCATAAAAAACAGCAAGTTTCTTGTCTAGTAGAACAACTATTAGCTCTTCCAAAAGACTCTGCTCCATGAACTGAGTTTAAAGAATATATATTTTACTCATCAGCCTCTTACGTAATCGCCAACACCATTTGATTCGTGCTGGTGGCAGGTGACTTTAAGACAAAAGACACAATACATTCACATATTATTTGAACCGTGTGTAATAAATCTTGATGTTTATATTTACGAATCAGTCGTGTTAACAGGCTGGAGGAAACGCCAGTAATTACACGGCCGACACAAATATGTCGCGCACGCTGACAGGAGAAGCCAGACGCATTTTGTTTGACCCGACCTGTCATTTTCAGAATTGAATTATGTCCCACAGTCACAGTGGCAGACTGTGACACAGGGTGTGCATGATGTTGACATCGGACGTTCAGCAATTCCCATGCAGGTACGCAGGATCCAAAAGTTTAATGCTGTAAGCAGATGAAATATTTTAGCAACGTTCGAATTTCCATTTATAAAATATTGAAACTTTTAAAGAATCCGTGATCATCCGGGCAACAGGCACTATGGATATGGTAGAACTTTGAATTCCGACCCGGTATCTCACTCTTAGGGAGGAACACAGATTGCAGGTGTTGAGGAGGATATTTGGGACTAGGAGAGAAGACGATGGGGCGTGGAGAAAACTGCATAATGATGAGCTTAAAAATTTGTACTGCTCCCCCAATATTGTCAGAGTGATTAAGTCGAGAAGAATGAGATGGGCTGGGCATGTAGCGCGCATGGATGGGACAAGAGGTGTGCACCGGGTACTGGTTGGGAAACCTGAAGGGAAGAGACCGCTGGGGAGACCTAGACGTAGATGGGAGGATAATCTCAGGCGGGATCTATGGGAGATAGGAGTTAGTTATAGTATTCGAAGTGTTTATATTGTCATACACAATAGGCGTGGTAGATGCGTAACGCAATGTATTTTTATGTTGTTGGTTTGTTCTGTTCCGTCTCCTCCATCCGCAAACTCACGACGCACTATTGTACGGTGACAAAATTAAATGTGTAAGACGTGCAGCACGCATTAGAGAAACAAGAACTTTACAGGGAAACGTAGGAGCTCATAGAGTGTGTTTCCATTCAAAGTACTGGGGGAAAAAATTAAAAAAATGCAAGTTAGAGGCCAAGGTACAATTTGTTTTACTTTGAACAGCCATGATCCACCTAATGCTCTTCTGTGCCAGTACTATGTGCCCTCCAAACACAGCTTTTGCTCACTGAATTTGTTAATTTCAAACGCGGTGCTGTGATTAATTGAGAAGACCCTCTCTGCCTCACCTTGCTTCAGAAACTACACAAACAGCGCAAGGAAACATTCAAGCCTAATAATATCTGTATTATATCTGATATAAGCAGAAGGTCTATGGCGACTTAAATTTATGGAAGGCACTAATTTGAACAACTGCGGTCTCAGGTGAGCGCTGTTACTACCCCAGGCCTTTAATTTTCAACTGTCACTTGTGAAACGAAAAGAGACCCAGTCGCCAACCACAACAGAAATTTTATATTGTTTTGATTTACGATCGGTGAATGAAACTAATGTGGCTATACTGGAAAGAAAACTAAGGTGAGCATCGATTCCTTAATGAATTTATTACAGCACAAATTTCGAGAAATGACACGTTCCCAACAGTACCAATACATACTTTTGAACATGGTGTTCTGCTATGGCAATATATTAAGCACAGAACAACTGAGATCTTTCGGTGCCAGTTCGATTGCTGAAAAATTATGTGGCAGCCGATTAAGTCACATTTATGAAAGAGTAGCGTAACACAGCGAACTTCAATTTTATTTAAATGACACCTGCATATCCTATATATTTTCTTGCATTTTTGTTCATTTAACTTTCGAATAAAACTTAATTCCAGTCCTTACAGCAGCATTTAGTTCAATTATAACCTGCAGAGCAATTATGGTGAACTGCGTAGCACCGTACACAGGCGTAGTATGCAGTCGAATATGTTACAAACGTCAGCAACAGAATTGTAACACACAACATAGATTAATAGTCTAACGCAGGACTTACAAACATATCATCAGCGTCCTCTAACGACCGTTCACTCAATCAAGCCGATTTGACTGAATTCACACCGCACCCGTGCGCACGCTTCGTGCTGGTTCTTCCTAAGTCCAGAACTCCATGTTTATGAAATGTCTTCAAACTGGGAAGATGCTCTGTTCTTCCTAAGTCCAGAACTCCATGTTTCTGAAATGTCTTCAAACTGGGAAGCTGCTCTACATAATACACTTGCATTTTGGAAATTACATCACAACAAATGTAGGGGTGTAAAGAGTCTTTACCTCTCTAGCCTAACACGTCTTCGAAACTCACCGAGTTAACCGAAGTCTCAAAGGTGATTTTGCCATCAAATCTCAAGGTTAATTAATTAATATAACCCTTCGAAAACAAAAGTAATTTAAATATTACCTACAAATTCAGTTCCTACAATGCATATCCATTATAAAAATCAAGTTGTTAAGGAAATATGCTGAGGAAAATGGGGCCTACGGCCTGTAATTTGAAAATATATAAACAGTTCTTGCGGAGATAGAATACAATGACAATACAGATCCCTATTAACAAGATGACCCCCCCCCCCCGGGGCAACACAATTATTTGTTCCAGCCTGTTTGTGTAGTCAATTCATTACGGAATTCTAAAGTGGTCATGAAATTTGACCCGCGCTGAATATGGAGTGCAATTTGTATGTACCACGTAATGAGATACCGGTATATAATTGACGATGTTGATACAGATAACAAACAGTGCACCCACATTAATTAAACTTGTGTTTGTTTCCTTTATCAGTAGCATAATTACGTTCATAGAATAGCTACTAAAACTGTTCATTCGTTATCTGTTTGACTAACGAATCTTCATCCCGTGCATTGTAAATAACAGATTATTCACATACGAAATAAGCTTACATGGTAATCAGTGTTGCGGCATTAGCGTTGATTCACTTTCTTCTGCCTTAATACAAGGAAGCTCTCTTCAAAACTGTAAGATACCGCGCGATTTACTGAATTGTTGAGTTACTTATAAAAAGCTTAAAAGAAGAGACCGCTTTGGAGACCTATGAGTAAATGGGAGAATAATATTAAAATTGTTCATAAAGGAACGTAGTACGACAAATTTGACCGGATACATCCGGGTCTGAATAGGAACCAGATTTACAACTATCAGCTACTTAATAATGAACATACTCCATGGATCTAGTCAGCAGCTCTATTATTTATGACAACTAAGTACTCGTTTGTGGCTAAGTATAAAATAGTAATCTTTTTCACAATTTCTATTTTTAGTACCTGCCTGTCCACAAGTCATCCAGACAAAACCTCTTTGTATCTTTAATGCCTGTAATAAAGAAAGAAATGCGTTTGTATTTTACCATAACAAGAAAAAATTAAATTGGTTAAAAGTGTATGTGAAACGATTATTTACATTTAATACTAAACTGTATAAAAGAAAGCAACCATATAAATGTTCAGAAATGTTTCAAAATACTCTACTGATTCACATCTGAATAGCTGTGGCATTAGACACAAAATCCGTTTGTTTGTAGATATTGTGCGTTTACATCTGAATAGCTGTGGCATTAGACACGAAATCCGTTCGTTTGTAGATATTGTGCGTTCTTCTAATTAACAACCAGAACTCAGTTCTGATCTGGACATAACTGTCCAATCAGTGATGCAAACAACAATAGTATGCGTGGGTAAGGTATGATAGGGGTCTGAGGAGAAAGAGGCAATACAGCCGAGCGATAGTACCCTGTAACGCATATAATGTGGCAATGATGTGAAGTGACGAAGTTAGTCACATCAGGTTCCGTTCATCCACACGAATCACCCGGCCAGAACGAAATGTCCAGTAACAACATAGCCGCAAATACCAATAACACTCCCTGCAGCGGTCCGTTTAACTCATGATGATAACACTGTCATATCTCAAGGGACTAATATTAATTTGAGGTAGAAGCAAACACGAGTATGACAAATAAACAATATTATTGTCTGTATCATCGTTCCCACAACGTGGTGATCCTTTGAAACTGTCTCTAACTGACATGACAGCAAATAATATTGAACGACCATTATAACGTATTAATGTAACTTATGATTCGAGAAATGAAACCCATCGCGAACTTCAAGACTTTCCGATTGTAGACTTTTACCATCATCTGTCTATTCGACGTATTTCGAATATCATAGATACCTGCCCCATCCATGTGGATTCAGTTCTGAAAGATTGGCATTTCTTTGAAAACATATAGCTATTGAAGTTTTTGAGGTATTTGTTTTCTTACGTTAATGTTCACTCAACTGTCATCATAAGTTCAGTATCTTACAAACAAGTAAATCCATGCCAGAGAAAATTCTTAAAATGACATAAAAACTTGATTACGTAGCAACTATTGTTACCGAACAGCTACGCCACTACAAAAAGCTAATTATTATCGAAGAAATTTTTACAACAATTTAAAATTCCACGAAAAGAAACAATCGCAGGATATCCCAACTGACTCTACGATAACACTCTGCGTTAGATGTAAATGAATGACTTTTCTACTCTGATGCGGGAAACAAAGACGAAAAGCATTAGGCAGGATTCCTGCTTTGAAATCACAGACCATTCTTCAAGAAGGTAAGTTTGTGATGCTGGGAATGAAAACTTCTCTAAGAAAGTGGAGTGAATTCTCTCAATCTTTCATTCTTCCGTCTTGTACGCCCCACCTCTCTGTATCCCATTCTGCTTCTTCCTTTTAATCCTAAATGTTTTCTCATTCCGCAAATACGGGAGAAACACCGAGACCATGCTAACTCACTTCCCGTCTCCCATTCCACTGAAACCAACAGATGCGAATGATAGGATTAAAAACTTGCAGGAATCTCTGTGCGATTTATTGCTTCAGCTTCTCTTTAATTACTTTTCCAGGTAGTAGATTGGAGAATAAATTAATCAAATTATTTACCACTCAAAGTTTTACGCATGGTTTCAAATCCTCCAGACCACCAAAGTATTCGGGTTTTCAACAAATTACTTTGCGACTGCGGTGAAGAAAGAGATAATGTCCCATGACTCCATACTATGGCAAACACTGGGACTGCCCACCCACACTTCGGGTTACGAACACTTGGGGCTGACTACTTCGCAGGTGCTGTTTGTTTTTCCTATTCTCCCCAAACGCTTAATCTAATCGAAATAATAAGGTAATTGGATTTAAATTTCAATCCACGCACACGGTGGGGGCTCATAAATATGCGATTCCCCACATGTTAATTTTCATTTTAGAAAGGTAATTCGAAATTCTAAGAAGCATAGATTTGTATTTTTCAAATGAAACTCCTTGCACCCTTCACCAAATACAATTACGGTGGTAAACTCTAAAAGCACGAGAGGCATGGAATGTAGCATGCATTGAAACGTTAAATGCATGGGAAATTGTAGACGGAAACCGGAATGGTTTAGATCTAGAGACGTAAATGAGAAGATATTTACAGTCGGCATTTTTCTCGGTTTTAACGCCGTTTTGTAGACTTCTGGGTAGATACCGACGTTTCAGAGGAAAAAATGTCTCCATCTTCAGCCCTGAAGATAGAGACAATACGTTTCTCCTTAACGTTGGTTATCTACCTAAAGTCCACACGACGATGCAACCCAGAAGATAAAATCGACAGCAGTAAGCCTATGGAGCCGAAACAAAAGCGTTTTCCTCTCTAACTATCTATACTGTTTCGAAATGTTTTGTATTTTAAACTTTCAATTACAAAAATAACCGAGCAGCCATTAGTATGACACGGGGAAAGCAATCACTCGCCAAAGTACGTGTGGAAATGTAGCCGCTGACTACGAAATGGTTTCGTTACTAAGAAAGCAATCGACGCTTTCCAGTCATTTCATCAAGCGACATATCATGTCGGTAATGAATGTATTTGTAATGATGATAACTGAAATCCACTTGCCAGTACGTTCTGCGGTAACATACCTGGCTCCAACTTTTCACGTACCCGATACGACACCATTGTCTCTTCTGAACGCAGAGGTTTTCCTCAGACTGACCTCATCATTTCAGAATATCCAGTTCGAATTTTGTGCACACTTCTCATCTCCCACATGCGCCCAGTCATTACAGTACAGTTTAAAATTACTGTTCGGCGTTCGAAAAATATTTATGCTTTTGTTATGACATGCTGTGATAAAATCTTCCATCACCCATTATTGTTTGAATGAAATCTGCATCAATCTGCTACATTTGCTTTGTCAATCACTGGATTATTGTTATTTTAACAACTGATATTACCGTATTTCACACCTGCATCTGGCTTATTTGTATGGTATCAAAGAGTTAAAAACGCAGCCAGTTCTTAAAAACAAAATAACCAGCATCCATAATTTTAGGATATGGCCTCCTTCTGGTTAGTAAGGCTGTACAGCCTTCGGAGGAACATATCACCACCATCTTTAGTCCCGAAGTGGGCCTCATCTGCCAATCACAACCTCCTCCAATTGCCTTCTACATCGCGAGAAATATAAAATATGGAGCTCCTCGTTGTGAACTTTTCTCCAACATCCTGTCTGACATAAAACATCTGATTTCCACATAGCAAGTTCTGGATTCGTAATCACCGTCTCCTTCATTTAATTTTATCTCAATATTCCTACGGCCACTTCATTCTGTATGTTGCCAAATTTCCTCTTCATTTATTCAGAGTCGTCAATTTACACATAAGGCAATACTAAAACTTGCACGGTTCCATTTAATAACTCTTGCTGCTTTTAGTTAACTGTGACACCACTGTTACAAATGACTGACGATTGCTAACAGCATCAAGTATAAAAAGGAACTTCTTCAGACGTGGCTTAAAGTATTTCGTTCTGATGACGTTCTGAATGCATGCGTCTTGTAATAATACAATGTTTCCCGACGCCGGATTTCTATACGTCGTTAACCCACGACGGTACATTAAGCTGAAGAATAACATTTCTTTTCCTGATCAGAACTTTTACTTCTGCCAAAACTTTTTCTTCGTGAGACGCATGGAAATTCAGTCAGAGACTGGCTGTATTGGCAGTGGTGGTTTGTGTGGTTATCAGCAAGAAAAAATTATTAATTTACGACCTATTTCAGCTGGACATTTAGGCATAATTAATTTTTTGTAGAATTATATTGTTGATTTCGGAATTTGTCACTTGACTTGCATATGTTATGTACGTCTAGTACAGAGTCAAACCTTTACAGGCAAACATCATACAATTCCTTTCAAGATTTATTTTTTTACTTTAATACTCTTCTTTTTAGAACGTCGTGTACTTTATTATTCCATCAATTCTCTGCCGCATCTTGAGAACCCCCCTTTTTTGTTATGCAAAATAAAGCCGTATATGATTACGCCTTTTTCTAGTCTGACGACTTTCTGTGTTCCTGCGTGTGATTCTCATTGTTTTTGTATTTAATCTCTTTATTCTCGTCGACATGGCAGATTTCAGATTTGAGTCTGAATTCTAGCAGCGGCTGGTTTCAAGTACAGTGCCTGCAAATTATTGCCATCTTAATTTTTATATTCTCTAAGAGAAGAATTAAGGTGAACAAGCCTTGACTGTTATATGTGGTGTCCGTCACAAAGAAAGTAACATTATTCTGTCAAATTCTAAAGACTCAATCGAACTGAATTAAATCGCATCATCATTATTATCAATATCATTATAATTTTCACTGCAATCGAATTTAATTATTAGTTCCTCAAAGGCTGATATAATTCAGTTGTAGGCAACAACATTTGCAGCAGCACGCAGAAGAAATACTGTACTACCCACAATTTTATCACGATTACTTTATTACGGACTTTACAGGAATAACAAACGTGAACTGTGAATATTGTAGGTACAAATGGATATGGTACAATTTTTCCTCGGACAAGTCTTGGAATGCTGTGTGCACAAAATAATATCCCAGGCTACTTCCCATGCAAATTTCTGCTGTATTCCACTGAACAGTATGTAAATGAATGACAGGACAGATCCTCCTCCCCTGAAATGCTATGTAAACTGTGCCCCACGCCATGTTTCAGTTACTACACCCGGGCACAACTTCAATCATAATTCCGAAACATTTAGACATAAAATTTTTATGTTCAAAGGAAAAAAGGTCTCAGTCGATTAGAAATATAAAATCACTGCGGACTTCCATTCCGTTATTTCCAGCGAGGTGCAGCAGTCCAATGCTATCGGCCGTATCGAAAATAACTTCATGCAAAAACTGTCTATCAAAACTAATTTCAATCAACCCGAGAGAAAATATGACTTACTCACAAGACATTGTATTGTCCTGCAAGAGAATACTAATTAATTATGAAATTAATGTGTAATAGTATACAAGTAATGCAGCTGCAGAAAAAGACGAGGAAGATCACCTGAAACTAAAATTATCGAACACAAACGCAACACAAAAATAAGAAAATGTATAAGCTAAATATAAACTTCCTGATAACTCCCACAACTACGATCATAAAATACAATTTGGTAACTCAGGAATCATTAGTACCCTAAAGAAGAATACAAAATCTCTTGGATACTGAAAACATCCCTCTATTATGGGACAGGAAGTAACCGCGTGGAGTTATAACAAGAAAAATTGTGGACCGCACCGGGGGTTTTCTGGTTAGCGTAAATTATTATTCAAAAGGTCCTGGTTTAGTTTTAAATAGTGGTAACTAATACCACAGTAAGATTAATAACAACAAATTATTCATTGTAAAGTTAACCAGTCGCCTGAGGGCATTAGTAAAAGAATCAATTCCAGAAATTCCCATGCACATCATTTATACCTACACAACGGGCAATTTCGAACATAATATTTACGTAAAAACCAAATATGTACATTGCAAAAGAAAATATTAAGGTACTCAGTTGACTTCTTAACTTACTTTCATTTGCTTATCTGAAACACCATGTTAAGTGGGTCCCTTGCATCCACAGCACGGTTCTTAGGTTCCCGATGGAGGAGAAGGCCTCCAGATATGGAAGGTACTGGCGGTTTAATTGAATAAACCGTCGCGCCGTAAAAGCAGAATGTTACACAGAAAAATACTGAATAGACGTCAGTCACTGGCTCTTGAGATTACCACGATGAACCATCTGGTTCCATAAAAAGGGGAACATTTCTAGATGAGCTTCGGTACTATTAGCTTGTCAGTAAAGAATGCGTTCCTTAAGGTTAGTTAATGTTGAAACAACATCCCTGGCTGCGTGTCAGACGAATGAGGGAGGAAATGAGAGGATCATGGGGAAAACTGGATAATATGGATCTTTATAACTTGTAATTCTTCACTAAATATTATTAGAGTGATTACATGAATATAAGATTAGCGACTTTTGGCTTCTCAATGACTCTGTTCCTTGTAATAAGTCAAAGTCAGTCGAGTGTTTCAGAGAAACATACATTTAAAAAGTCCTCGTTTATGAGATTTCAGGTTCTCACGGCGGCGAGAATAGAGATGATATGCTCATCCACGGCGATCACCCTAATTGTGTAGGCAGGAAGCACCTCTAAAACGTCGATAAACTTGTACCAGACTACACAGCGTAATAATCTAGAAGACGGCCATAATCATGATCTAACTTAATTTTCTCCCTTAGTCTGAATACCAGTGCGGTTACGTGTTCTGTTTCTGGCTCTAAACATCCTGAAGAAATAAACTCGCCTTAAATTTGGTTGCACACAGACACACAAGTAAGAAAAGGGCATATATATATATATATATATATATATGGGATCGTTTTCCAAATCGGTTGGAGCAGAATAAATTTCACCCACGTACTTTTCCCTATCCTGTAAATTCCTCGTTCTTCTGCTTAGAAATTCACGTATCCCACATCATCAATCACCGTCTTATTGTCCATCCACCCACCGAGCCCACCTACCCGCAGTGCATATCTCCCTCACACTCTCAGCTTCAATCCTCGGGTCGCGTCTCGTAGCGAAGTGCCTATTATCGGAGCCAAATACATCATCTGCACCTCGACGATACACTGAAGAAATTATGATGACTACTCCCGTCCATTAATCTTTTCTTACATGTTTATATAGATTAACCAGTCACCGTGTCTATTCGGCATCTTCTTCTGCACAAATGTGGTATAGGTCAGTATAGTCCAAACGACCACATTTCGTAACTTACGGCGATGTCACAAAATTGCAGAGGAGCTCAACACTAAAACTTTCACACCGACGCATTGTCCACCAACTCCTTGAGGATGTGCTCCAATTGTAAGTGGTCCGAATATACGCAAGGAAGACAATTTTGGATTATATACAAAGCCTACATCGAGACGACTACTCGCAAGCTTCAAGTGACGTAATAGAAGTAGCAGCAGTAATAGTAATAGTAGTAGTAATGAGAAGGAGTGGAAGATTTATGTCTTCTGCGTTGTTGCGATGTGTAGTATGGTAGATGTTTACCAACGTTCCTATTCATCGCCCTGATGACGGAGGCAGTATGACCTCTGAAACGTTGGTTAACATCGACCAGACTACACGGCGCAACAACCCAGAAGACAGAAAGCTTCATACTCGCCGCTATGAAAATCTCAAATCATACACAGAAGAAGTGGAAGTTTCGTAAATACCATAATCGGAGCCCACATTACATAACGGCCTTATGCTTATAACTGTACATTATTTCGTATGACAATCTAATGAAGATTGATGATTATTTGTGATGGAATACAATTCTCAGTATTTCTTTCCTACTTCTTTTTTATATTTTGTTAGTGTGTTGGTATGGAACTCTAGGGACTTAAGAAAGCAGTTCAATCTTCCTCCATGTCTACTCCATAAAACCAATGTCGAACTAGTGGCATCTACTGAGTAACAAAACAACTACACAATGTCAAAGAGAATAATTGATGAAGTCGGGGGAGCTGCAGTTGTTTGTTGTGGGATGTCGGTATACATTTGACGTCATAATGGGTATTTAGTTTAGTAAACTTTTAAACTTTCAATAAGAGTATAACAGTATTCGTGATTGCATATTTTATTCTTTATTTTCAAAAGAACAAATACAGACCCTGCTCTAAGTCAACATTTTGTTAGTAAGAATTCTGAAAATGCTTCCTTTTCGAGTTACAGAACAGTAGCTAAACTTTAAAAAATCCTTTGAAGGTCACCTAAAATGATCTTGGTCTCATATAATTGAACTCTTAGCCCCTGAAGTTGATACAGAGCTATCAAACAACCTATGACATATCCAACATAGAAAAGGCGTTTATGCCTTTGAAGCCAATGCTAATCTAAAGAATATTTGCAGATTCAGTTGCTAACAAAACACACACACACACAAGGCGTCACTATTATATTGTTGTTCAGAGATAAACATACGAATCCCGATATTTTATATACATAGTGAAGAGTTACTGTATGTTAAACCACGTGGTATATATAGTAACCACTGTGCTTTAAAGGGTTTAATATAAAGATAAGTTTCCGTTTAGAATAGTCTCTACGCTCCGTTACTAATGCGCTCATGTAAAAGCCCGTAACGTTACAATACATTCTGTGGGCAAAATTCAGTATTTATGATTATTAAGGCGGGAGTACAACACTTAGAGTTGCCCATGATCTATAATGGTTAATATAGAAAAGAAATGTTGAGAACTACATTTTAGAAAAGAGCTCTATGTTACATTTATAACCCAATCGTTTCTGAGCAGATTTCATTGCTTCTCATACAGTTGCTACGTAATATGCCCTTTCGTCGTTTTCAAATTGTTACCATGCCATCGTCTGTCATCACACATAAAATACTCAGTGTTTTCAGAACACTTGTTCGACAGAAATAGAATATAACTTGAATATGGAGCCAAATAATTTAATTAGCTTTTTTCCCTCCATACTGCGTGTGAAATGTTTGTCAGAATCGGAAAATTAAATGAACAGCACTCATTCAAATTACTTTGCTTCTAGTTTATCTGTAAAAAAAACAAATTTCACACGAAAGCATTGGAAATTAACGGGACATGATAATTCTTGTCTCCAGTGATATTTATATCTGATAACATCTGTGAGCACACACAGTAAAACGTACTTTGATAAGAAGCATAGCCAATGGAAAACGTTACGTGAGTGTGGTTTGGTGTATGCTCAACACAATTTCGCGATTTCGAATGACATCTGAATATAAAAATGTGCCCCAAAATGGGAAGAATAACGGAGCGAATTCATTCTCTAACATGTGTATATTTTGTGGCTTACTTTGAAAATCGCCCATCTATTTTACGGAATAATGACGTCTGATGCCGCTCTTACGATCATCACGTAAGGGGTTTGCTGCCTCATCCGTCATTATGAACACTTTCCACTTCCCTAATAAATGGAAAGACATTATTCTTCTTTATTGTCATTTTAAATTGAATTCTTACGAAGAGTCTACAGCATAAAGACTTCCATTTAAATGATTGTCTCTTGACTTAATAGTAACTGACGTTCGCCTTGTCAGGTCACTTTACTCTCTTACAGTTCCTCAATCAGAATTACAAATGGCACGTAATAATTGAATAAACGTGAGTTTTGATGTTTTGGATGTTCTGTTTCCTGTACACCGGTCTGATTTACTTTCTTAAAGGCAGACCTAAAAGCACAGAGCGCTTCGTATAGTTCAAAGAAGAGAAAATAGAGTCATCGTCACAAACACAAAAGGAAAGGCTTACAGAAATAGCCCGGAGGCGAACAAAACTCAGAAAGCTGTTACGAGTTTTAAATCATTTTAATACATTACTTGCGTTTAAACACGTGAGTAGTTGTTACCCTGATGTTGACCTTATAAAATGTTGAAAAATGTTGAGTACGCGGTAAATGTAAAATATGTTCTGAAAAGTTTAATAGTAATATTTTCATTGCTGATAACTATTAGTATAAAAAAATTCTGAAGTTAGAATTTGCGTAACTTTCCATCAATCCTCCATAACATTTATATAACATAATACAGGGTGATTCAAAAAGGACTTTACAACTTTGAAAGTGTATAGAAATTTATTCAGAAGGCTTACAGAATCGGTTGAGGTGTCATTTTGTAGAACACCAAATCACGTTTTACCTCAAATAGTCATTTTGGTTCGAGGTGATTTCCATTGGTGATACTGTAGACATCCCACCTGAAATCAATTTCTTGCCAAACACGATCCAGCATATCCGGTGTCACTTCTGCAACTGCGGCGGTGATTCGAGCTTTGAGCTCAGTGAGATTGGCAGGTAAGGGTGGAACATACACACGATCTTTAATGAAACCCCATAAGAAAAAATCGAGAGGTGTCAAATCTGGAGAACGAGGTGGCCATGCTATCGACCCTGTTCGACCAATCCACCGACCTGGGAAACGGTTATTGAGGAAATCCCGGACTTCTGTGAGGTAGTGAGGTGGTGCGCCGTCTTGCTGGAAGTGAATGCGTCCTTTTTGGTCATCTTCGTCTAACTGTGGTATGAGAAAATTTTCGAGCATATCCAGATACACGATACCGTTGATGGTTCTCTCATGGAAAAAGAACGGGCCGTACACTTTAACTTTGCTAAGGGCACAAAACACATTCACCTTTGGGCTGTTACGAACGTGTTTCACAACAGCACTAGAAACATGCGGGCGACCTGGAGATTTGTCATGGCGAACAGAACAACCAGTCTCAACAAAATTCTTGTGCCAAGAGTAAATTGTAGGTCTACTGGGAGGATCCTTGCCATACTGGGTGCGAAAATTTCGTTGAACCATTGTCGCAGATTTCGTTTCTTCAAACCACAGCACACAGCGAGCGCGCTCCGCACCTGTGAAAGTGGCCATTTCTCGGTGACGGAATTCGGTACTACAGCACAACGTGAGTCAACCTTGATTTGTTTTGCTACAAAATGACACCTCAACCGATTCTGTAAGCTTTCTGATTAAATTTCTATACACTTTCGAAGTTGTAAAGTCCTTTTTAAATCACCTGGTAGTTAGGCACGAAGCAATATTTCGTTACTTTCGGTAGGCCTATAACAAGCAGAATGTTTTAAAATATATCTAACGACTAGAGGTGTATTAAAACTGCAGTCTGTTAAGCAGAATGTAATGGAAGTAATGCGGTATTTGACAACAGATAAACCCCAGGAGGAAAGCGAACCAGCTTCCACTCGTATGGTCTACTGTTCATGGCTAGATGACACTGTTATTAGAGAGATCAATGCCTGTGTTTGGCCCATATATAAGCTCAAGTGTAGCAGATAGGTCCCCAGCCAGTTCTAACACGCATTCATGCCGTTTGTGTTTCATTCGACGATACTGAAACAAATCCACTGCGACAGCAGTAACGACAAGCCCCACATCGCAAATAAATAACAAACGAAACGTATAATGGCTCGAGTCATATTTCACGAGATATTCGGAACAAGCAGAGAGACGCAGCAAGTTAAACGCATTGGGGGGGGGGGGGGGGGGGAGACAAGAAAGGGAAATCCCCTCAATTCAGCCAGCTTAATGAAACTGCTTGGTGATTTGAAAACTACCATATTTCTAATTCATAATAAGAACTCGTATTTCACTATTTTCCTGCGCATGATTCTGCTTCACCTCTGTTCTTTAGCCGGAAACTAAAGGCGATATTCCAACAGTCACCGTGTTGTCAGTACTAGTACTCCTTTGAAGAGCATAACATATTAGCTCACAAATTATGTCACGGAAACAACAGAATTCACTATTGATATTAAAAATGAACATATGACATTACTTTATGCAACAAATGGACTTGTTCTTCCGTTTTATTAATACACGCTTTTACATCTTCTGGTGAAAGATATTTTATGTGATCACTTTATTACAATTACCTTAAGTTCATTAATTGATTTCAATTCAGTCATTAAAAATGGTTTGCTTTTTAAGATTTTGAAATGTGGCATAGTTTACAAAGAAAAACATTAAACAGAGATTTGAGGTGATCACGGCGGTGAGTTTGAAAACGGCTATTTCTAGATTGTTACGTCATATACTATGGTAGAGGTTTGCCGACGTTTCACAGGTTGATAACAGTCTATCGATTTAAAATCCTTTTAGTCAATTTCAGCACTTCGAACGCAATTTAATATTCGGTTGTGTGTGTGACTAATCTTCATACTGAGACACTTTGTACACGTTGCATTAAAATGCATATCGCAATTTCTTTGTGTCATGTTGTATATTAAATAAAAATCATACATAACAGTCTACTATAATAAATATTTTTGAAATTTAGTTTTTTTTAAGTTTGGCGCAAGTTTTCCGAAAATAGATATCACAGACTTTGTATTTTTCATGCTTTGGATAAATATGAGAGAAATGTGGTAAGGAGTACAAATGGCTGTTTCCATAAGTCTGCTCTAAACCTGTAAAATATACCACAGAAAGTTAAGAAATATGTGTGAGGTAAAATATATCATTTAAATTGTGGGTTGTAAGAACGGAAAGAAATGTGTTTATAATCTACCGAAAAAAAGTTCTGCGTTGATAATATTAGTGGCAGAGTTTAAAAATGTAATCAAAGAATCTGATCTTTCAAAACGTGAGCCGAAATTAAAACTGTGTAGAAATACAATTTTTCTCATTCGCCAGAATTTAAAAAAAAAAACATAAAATCGTTCTATTATGAAATAAGTCACGTGGTGCCGAAAGTATAATGTTAATAAACATTTTTTGTTATATCTTGGGACACAATATATGAAATTAAGTATTATTTAAATTACAGAATCTTCTATTTTCAGTTTCCTTTCAACGTGAGCTTTACTAATAGACAGTTACTTGTTTAGTTATTATGAATTATATACTCTGGCCTTTATTGTTATTTATAAAAATTACATTCACTTGTATTGCAAAATTACTTTATTTGGTAGAATCGTTTCTTCTTCCTTAATTAAACACTTCTTGCAACCCATTTGACAACCCTGAATAACTTACATATTCAAGGAATTCCAGGGATTATAATGACAAGTTTTATCTGATATTATAAGGTACAGAACCCATTAATCTCGTCTTGTCTTCACTAGGCACCGTAGATGTGTTCTTACACCCAGATTCTTGAATGACGAAAAATAATATATTGACACGAAGCTATTCCTTACGTACATAAATGCTCCCCTCCTTCTTTAAACTGTCTGAAAGCCTAAACGCAGCTGGCAATACGACAAATAGAAAATATTACGACGTACCCTAACTCTATACAAGCGCACATAACCACATGCTCTTGAATATAAATTCGAGTAACGAAAGTACAGCAACATGCTAGAAACATTATCATGAATGGCACCACTTACCGGCGTCTTCTGTTCAGCGTGTTGCGGCGCCAGTATCACAAAGTGAAATCACTGTCAGAGAAGCCTTCAGGAGCACGAAGACAGGAACCGCGATACAAGTGCGGATCCGGCCTAGAAAACGCAAAAAAGCGAGGTTACTCAGAGCTCAAGAACCCGGCAGACAGACACATGTAAATACAGCGACCTAGTTGAACAGGGTGTTTTCTCACAACGTCAATGATTCGCTGTCTGTGGTTTCATTCCGTTCCCCTACTCCCATCGCAAACCCTCGGTTTCTGTCGCACGGCTGAAAACGACGGAATTATCAGCGAAAGCAGGACCGAGCAATGAATGAGACCGGTAACCGTGTCATCAATTTTGCATTGGAGAATTCCATTAGGTACCGTAGGCCGCTTTATAAGGCCTATAAATATATGGCTTAGTATCTTCTTTCCGTTTGCACAACAGTTACACGTAACTTAACGCTAATGTAATACCGATTCTTTCTACTGACAACATAAATTTAAAGAGAATACATTTTCACACCTTAACAAACACCAGTTATGTATAAATTGAAGCTTTTACGGCGACTGAAGTTGATCAAAGACTCTCGGACTACAAGCCGCGGCAGGTGGCTGAATGGTAAATAAACCCTACCCTCAAGGCAGGTGCGTAACAAAACTGGCCCTCTGCAGAGCGCTCGCCAATGAGAACTCGTTGGCAGAAGATATGGTTTATTCACCATTAAGCAACAACAACGCAGAGCTCAACAACTGCAGGCCGCCAGACACAAATTACATTGTCCCCATGCACTTCTGCAATAGGCCTTATTGTATCCTTATAGACTAAATATTAATAAAGATACATACAGATCGACTGCAAAATTAAAATTGACGATTCGCTAATACGCCTGAAATGCAGTAGTAACTCCATCGTTTAGTAAAACGTTTCCGAGGCCTGCATTAAAAATAATTCTAATACCACAGAAAACTGGATTTAATTGGAACTGTGTGTTACTTCTCATTGGAGCAACATAGTAACCTAAGAGCTGATTGGGAAAAGTTAAAAAAAAGTTTTGCTAGGCAGCGTGTTTATGAGTCAAATGACGTTCCACTGACGTTATCATAAAACATCCATGTCATGAATCTGAGATGCAGAGAAAGTGAGGTCCCCGTTCTTGCATTTGTCGGTCCGGAAGAAAACACCAAGAAAAAGCGTGAGACAGAAAGAAGGAACGAGAGTCTCAGTCCAGAAAGAAATATGTTTCACTTGTAGCATTTTCACGTCATTTCTATTCCCTTTGGGAACGTGGATACGAGGGTAAAACGTTCTTGTGGCCTTGTCTTTTACGAAAACAGGAAATGAAGTAAATCACTTCAAGTAGCTACTAGGAAAGCCACATATAACAAAGTAATAACAAAGAAGTGACACGTCACAGGCTCTGCGTCCACTGCAGAAAGAACAAAATCTATTTGTGGGGGGGAAACACGACAAGGCCAGGAAATTAAATTGTCTCCCAGAACGGACATTTTAAATTTAACTTTTTCGGACATCCTAAGTAGTTAAGAATTCTAGCCAGGTTGTAGGGGTCAGACAGCCAATAGTTCTATTTATTTCAACTGCTGTAACAATTCGTTGCAAAGCTTTTGGTAACGGAGACTTATGACAGAATAATTGTTAAACGTGTACTGGGTGCTTCCGTACCTTGACTACAAAGAGACCGCTCGGTGTGGAAACAAATATAACTCTATAATTTAACAAACACGCATTAACACAATAGCACACTGCAAAAAGATGTAACTTCCAATTTTCCGAGCCATGAAAACAACATTAGAACATTAAACCGAAATTGCAATTATACAAGCATGTTTTATTATATTTCTTGCCCATTTTAAAATTTTTACTATGATTTTGTTTCCTATGAATCAAAATGCGCTACCAACCTTAATTTATAGATTTTGTAATTGGAACTGACTTAAAATGTGCAGTATTTACCTTAGATAAATCGTACAGAATGAATAAAAGATTAATTTCGGTCGTGAGAAATGAGAGACAATGCACTGAATCTTCTCACAAACGTCTGCTGGTACAATATATTAACACGTCTTTTATTCACCAATTGAACAAAACCATAACAAACAAACAACCGAACAATAACAAAGTTTCAGCCAGTCTTTGTGAGGCCATACACACTGTCTCTGACTGTCACAAGGATTACTATTTTCTTCCGGCTCGTTTGCCACAGAAATGTGTCGGGAAAAGAGCTTTACGACGTTGTCCCGTTTAGAAACAGACGGGTCAGAGGAGAATCACGCTTTGCTGCCATCAGTACAAGACTACAGAAATTTAATTTTATGATAAAACGTGTTTTGTTTCACGTTTCGCTGCAGGGGGAATGACACAGCAGAAACCTCGTTGGTTCGCTAGATAATTTGATAATTCATTATTTTCGTTGTCCAGAACTAATCCAAATTAATGCTCAAGTCGCAATTCTTCCTCTTCCTAGTAAGTACATTGTACCTACGTCTTCCACCAAAATTGCAGTTTCAGGTAATATTGCACAAACTTGCCTTAAGAACTTTGTTCCTTAGTTGAACATATTTCCTAAAATGAATTTGCTGGCCTCACGTAATAAACCGCCAAACTTTGGTTCCTACCACATTCGTTAATTTTTCGTCTGAACTAAGAGAAAACGAAATCGTTACTGACTTAAAATTTTGTAAAGCACCAAGCAGATTAGTGTAGAGGTAACGCAATAGACGTATCTGGGGAGTGTTTGGTTAGAATCTCGACCAGTTATCAACTATCCAGTGTTTTAAGTAGTTCCATTATGTTTTATTTTATTCGAATATGACAATGGTAACTTATAATAAGCCACAACTGACTCTTTTCCTGCCATCCACAAAACACTTTATATCTCGTCCGACAATATAAAGCTTCCGTGATTGAAACGACGTCGTTAATCAAAGCAGATATCAATTGTTAAGAAAAAGATCAATTCTGAACATACAACTTCGTGTAGAAAAAAGTGTCAGTAATTTAAACTCGTATCAAATTCGAGTTAATGAGTAGAGACAAATTCAAACGTTCTCTTGAAATACCAGCCTTTTGTGCCAACTGGCACACCCAAAACAGGGCAAGCAAGGCGGCGTGGGCGTTTTCACTCAAAGTTCT
>NW_019059605.1:2085787-2102649 GCF_000696155.1 Zootermopsis nevadensis | reverse complement strand
AATACATAATTTTCTTCATGCTAATTAACTTAGACAAAGTAGATTCATATCTTATATAAAACATAAAATCTTCTTCGTAGTTCATACACGTACTCTATAGGATGCTTCTTCCTGGGCACAAGATTATGCTGACAGACTTATCATAACGATTCCATCTGCTCAGAGGCTCTCTGTCTGGAACGAGTGCGGAGTAACACTACAATAAAGCTACTAACTTTGATTCTACCGATATTCGTCTAACGTTTGCCTTGGAACAATTATAATCGTAAAACAGAGAGGGCAGTTACTGGAAGTTGGAAAAAACATGAGAAACTTCATAATTTGCAGGCCCACACTTTATCAAAATTAAGTGAGTGAATCTAAGAGACTACGAAAGACAGTGCATGTAGAAGGCTCGGGAAAGATAAAAAATATATACAACACTTCAGTCAAGAAACCTAAAAGAAAATTACGATTTTGAAGATCTCGGCGCAGACTAGCGGTAGAGCCACAAAACTTTGTAGGATTTGAGGTTTTCACGGCGGTGAATCTGAAGATGGCTGACTTCTGGGTTGTAGCGCCGTGTAGTCTGATAGAAGTTTACCGACGTTTCAAAGGTCCTTGCTGCCTCCATCATCAGAGTGATCATCGTCGGTAAACTTCTACCAGACTACACGGCGCGACAACCCAGAAGACAGCCACCTCCATAAAAATTTCTTGTTGCGACTCGACAAAAGAGCTGAAGCTGTACGTCTTAAACTTGGACTCATTTACGGCTTTGACGGAGGCTTATTGGATTCCAGGCTTTGGCTCATTTCGTATAAGCCCTTCGCACATGTTCATGTCAAGACGTGAGACAAATGGCATTATGGGATATTCACGCGGCTGCCTCTAGGAAATCTGGAGTACAAACTTTTGTACAGGTGCAACTTGGCAAATTCATCTCGCAGAACTATCACACATTTTTAAACATTTCCTTCGTTTTATTTTATTAACATTTTATTACATAGTAATAACTCTCTTGGGTAGTTGTACTTCATCATTTCTTCTTGGAGTCTTGTAATGTGTTCTAACAGTCACCTTAATTTTTGCCCCCTTCCCCACTTATTTAATCATTTTTGTTTCACAGGCTGTGGTCTTAAAAAGCATGATACTGATCACCTGTGATCGTAAGATCTATGGTAGTTTATGATTTTTGGGATTCGATGCAATTTTAAACCCCCAATGTTAATACTTGACGGATACCTCGACAGTTCCACCTGCCGTATCATTTACGAAACATTCTTATGTTTACCGCTGCTTACATAAAAGAAGTAAATTCTCCCATTTACGTATACCCTCAGACAAATACAGACTTTCTTATTTGTGCGTCAGCCTACTAGTTTTGGTCTTTGAAATGCTCTTGAGGGTCGCGCGCAAAGATTTTCATAACTCTGAAAGCTTTGCCTTTATAAAATGGTTGAATACAACTGTAGTAAACAAACGAAACTTCAGTCTTCAAGCTCAGAGCATGCAAGTTTAATTTTTCCCGGAGCAGATTCAGTATCTGCAGGAAAGGTACAATTTTTAGTTGGTTACACAGAATTAAAAACTGGTGGAACTGGGTCTTACCTAGAGAACAGGAGTGACGAACCCTGTCGTATTAGTTTCATATGCGTAATGAAAGGCCACAGAAAGGAGAAATTCAGAATATCGCTTTACTCATTGTAGATTTTTTTCCATAGACTGATAACAGTAAAATAAGTTGTATACATGTTAGTCACGCTTTACAGACGTTTAGAGTACATTTTACATGCCAAAGAAATTCAGCATAATGTACCACGTAAAATAAGCATGGCTTAAACTTTTTCATCAAAAGCTCTGCTACAATCTGTTCCGGCTCATATGTTCTGTAGTTCTCTCAGACTTTGTACCTTTATGGAAACTGTTTGGATGAACGTCATCTTCCATTCTGTTGTCCTCGCACACTAATTTATTTCTTCACTGATTGAATGTGCCGAGTCTTCAACCCGAGGTTTCCCTAATGATAAGTAGGAGGGTTAACTACTTGGCTACGACGTTATGTAAAAATTATAGTGTCAGAATATCGACAGAAGAGACCACATAGGTATAAATATAGAGTAATTTAAAACATATTTTGGATAAATAGTGTGTGAAAATATAAAATGGATCACCTACTTCAAAAGATCCCATAGACTGTATTTTGTAAGCATTGTGATAAACATAACACATTTCTGTGCTAGAAATTCAAGAGAACTCTCGTAAATATAATTGCAATAACTTCACATTACTCTCTTTGCTAAAGTTCACAGCGTACTAATTCTGTATGTTTAGATACAGGAATTTATGAGTAATCCCATGAAGTCAAAACGAAAGAATATAAGCAAGATAAGAATTAGTATGTCTAAACAAATTAGGCTCTGGGAACTACTATAATGCATCATATAATCCCGCTGAACATCTCAATTTGTGCACTGTTCCACGGTGTAAAGATGGCACTTCAACGTCCACGATGAAAGGTTCTCGAGCGTTTATCATAGTTGTTCCCTTACCACAGTTTATGTTCTCAATAAAATTAGAACCGCAGTAGAACAAATATATGTTATAATATAATTTCCAGTTCTACAAATGACTCTGAGATGTACATTACACACAGTAAATGTCATAATAGACATAAAGACGTACTTCAAAGCGAATGATCTTTTAGCAGAAGTCTAAATTAATAAAACATACTCCATCAGTTATATAACTAGTGACTGGGTTCTATTTACATCACAAAAAATTAAAATGTTACTCTTTGAAAAAGATAATACTTTGAGACACGACACCTATAGTGTATGCTGTGTTAAACAGCTGCGCAGCCATTACACACGAGCTTTGAAAATGATCACAACAACGCGTGTCTGAAAAACCGAGCTTTCAGTAACAACAGACAACACCTGGAACGACTAACTCTGGCGCACCTCACGTCGTGTTACGCATACTGCATACTATCGCCCCTGTTATTATGCTCAAGTCTACATTATTTCCAGTTGTCTATAACGTAACTCTTCATACAAAACAAAAAATATCTGATTGTGGATTTCGACTACATTTTCGGTATCATCCCGAGTGAAAGAGGAAATTCTATGTGCTTAAGCAACCACCACAGTCGCATGTTTTAGGGAGTGGAGATAAGGCTCCAATGATTCATAAGGTTAGCAATGTATAGAAGGTGGGCTAACTTCTTGCTCCGGTCTCTTTACTGCTGGTATTTAGCTGATACGAGTAATATTACAAAACACGACACATCGAAGACACAAAATAGGTAAGACATTACGTCGAACAACATACTGTAGCACAGCGGAACGTAGTACAAGCGAAAGGCGTGTCAAGTTACCGTCAGAAAAATCAGTCCACTGAACAATTATGATTTGTCTGTTAACTACGTACTTGACTGAGGCCTAAAGTAGCGAAAAGTTGTTAGCAATCCTGGTTCATGTTTGGAACTTCTGTGTTTCAAATATCAGTCCAGATACCGGCTATTCCATTTGAGGTTCTTCTACTCAGTTCCTCTATCAAGCACAGAGATACCACCTTCATTATGCCACGATTCGTTTATTTTATTCCTTTCAATTTAGACATAATTATGCATTAACCAGCCCATCGCTATGTAATCTGGGCTACTGTAAGAGTCATTAAATAAACCAAAAATAATAAGAAATACTTTATAAGTTTTGTATTTAGGTAGGTTGCTGGCCAGTTAATTAGATAAATTATAAGAGAATAAATAAGTAATTTGATCGGATCATTAATTACTTGGGCTCTAGTTGGTTAGTTTTTTAATTATTTGGTTATTTCAGTACGCAGTTAATTAGTCCCATCATGCGACAGGAGGGGTTGAAGGGAAACAACGGAGCGCCAAATTACCACTTTTGGACGAATTTTAAAGTTAGAAGGCCTGCACGCTGAGCTAACCTCGTGGTTTCCAAACAGCGTGTTCGGTGCAGCTACTGCATTCAGTCTAGCGGTCGACTAGCCCGTTCTACCTCCCATCCTACTGGAGGCAGCAAATCTTTGTGTAATCCCCTGGAACATTTCCAACGGTCGGACAATGAACGGTTCGACCTCTGCCTGCTCTAAGGAACACCAGCAGAGCCTCCAGCCTCACACAATGACGTTTGTTTCTTTGCTTTTTTATTTCCGGGAAATTTATATTGTTGTACAGTACATTACACACCAGTTTGTCCTACTCTAATCCACGTACGTAGTCTGAATACGAGAAAACTCATTAACATTAAGCAATTTAAAGAAGGAGAAGTCCCCTTTCAAATCCTGCAGATATGTGTGTACTGTTTTTCATTACGTCGTAGTTTCATTTACTTAAAAACACTGTTATTTGATTGAATGTGTGAGCAAATGGTGTCGATCCTGAATTAATATACTTCGATCCCTAACAAAAATTACGAATACGTTGAACATTATTGTTGAAGCTGAAGCTGTAGAATTATCAGACAGTTTCTAAGTTTGACCGCCTTAAATATTATACGGCTGACATATGATCTCTACAGTATTATAGTCCGAAGGTTTTATTTTCCTACACCACGCATGTTCCGGACGCCATTTGTGGATATCATCATAAACTTTCAAAAGTCCCATTTAAGCTACATTGTTATCAGTGACAATAACTCAGCATGAAACAAATATTAATCCAATATCCGAAGAAAACAGACACAGTTTGTCTTTATTTTCGTCGCTACTGCAAATGACTTAAAAATCATAGAAGTTATTCCCCCGAGAAATTCTCGTCCATGCAAGCGAAGCTTCAATGTATTCTCAGGTAACCTAAGTGAATGAATGAAAAGAAACGATCCACCCGAGACCCAACTTTTTAGGCAGTTCACAGCCTCGTAGCCTCTGACACTGATCTTCTGTTAGCAACAAAAATTGCTTGGATAAAACTGCATAACTAACAGAAGAACTCTGCATCCAGTGGAAACCAAACAGAAAAACTGCGTCACTCTCAAAATCGCAGTTATAGACGACCTCTGTGCTGGAAATCCTACAGCAGCGCCATGTGCAAAATCTGCTGAACTGTACACTGTACGTATTTAATGGCATACCAGACGTCATTAGCTAATTGGAGCAGAACAGTGCAGTATTACGCACAGTGAAATATGTTAACTGAAAAGGAGATTTCTATGGTACAATCAGAACGCTTTATGAGAATTACTACCATGTATTCAGCGTATCAAAGCGGATGTATGGAAGTGGTTTAGCACATGCCAATATAAGTAGTAACATGAAAACGTCGAAACAAAGGAAGAACGTACTGAGGTAAGAAAGAGATAAATAACGGAGGAATTAAAGAGAAAGTAAAGAGAAGGTAATATAGATAATTACTCGTACATTAATTATTTCTCTTTTTTTAAAGTTGTTGTTATGTTATGTAACTGTACTAAAACAACCATATGCAGTGATAATGTGATTACACTGATATCAAAATATTTAAAAACTCCTGGATACTGAATCAAGAAATGAGCGAAGAAGCGAAAATAATCTAATCTAATTTACATTCAAGTAAATCCTGTGACGCTATAGAAGTAACGCGGAGGTGAAACTCCAAGTATTCTCGTCTTCTGGAAAAATATATTTACATTAAAACAATCTTGGTTATAACATTACAATTCTGACAAGTTTTTATACTGACAGTGCATTTCTAATCTTTGGTTCTGACAGCTATATCCTGTGAGATTTCGTGTATTCACGGCTATGATCGCCCTGATGATGGAGGCAGCAAAGACTTCTGAAGCGTCGGTAAACTTCTACCAGACTACAACAACTAGTTCTTATCGCCATCACTTAAACTGCTTTTCAAGTTAAACCGGATTCAAAACATTCTTTAAACGTACAAACTTTGTCAAAGGCTTCCGCCTCCTTAGGTTTAGGAAATTTGTGAACTTCAGGAGTCCAGACTACCTACAATGTTTTTAACTGAAATATTATAAAACAGCAAATGAAGAATTCTTGCAGTCAACAATACTCTCTTAGCGCTCCATGTGTCAAATGAGCTTCGTGCCTTTATTTTTCAATACGCTCAGGTAAATGTCGTGATAGTATCTTAAATTAGGCCAGAACCTCTTCTTCCATGTCCTTTGCAAATTCATTCTCATTAAACATCCCATTATTTAACTCTACACAGTATAACTTACTAACAGCGTACTTAAATAAACTATAAATAACAACCCCCCCCCCCCCCCCCCCCCCAACACACACACAGAGACAGACACTTCTGCTGTCTTTCTCTGCTTCGAATTTCTTTCAAGTAGAAACGTATTTTTGTTTTCACTGTGAGCAATGTCACCGTCTTCACAACGATGGCTGATCGGTCCCATTTTACAAAGGCAAGACATTCCTTCGACTCTTCTACATGAGAAAATCTGGTGGGACAATAGACTGAAGGAATGGCAGGTCGACTTTCAAGACAGCGAATTTCATTTAGGAGACGTGCATTCACAACGGTAACGACAGCATTAGAATAATTTCGGAATTACGATGTAATAATGGACTTCTGCAGCAATTATACTGAGATCATAGCATAATAGAGGGCACAAAGTCAGAACCTGGTTCATTCTTCGAGTCCTCATTCTTGGAATATTTTCTGTGTCACAATTAACTTGTTAAATTATATAATTTTGAGCCTGAGTTTGTATGAGTTATTATGTTGAAGGAGGATTAAAATCTGAATTATTTGTTTGTTTGGCAACGCTTTCACATGTGCATCGATTTTTAGCGTTGAATGGAAGTAAAGAGTACGGATATAATTAAGGAAGATGTTGAATTGGAAAAGAGGTGATTGGAAGTGGTCGTAGCCTATTTACTGAAGGCTTAAAATTCCGGTACTTTCCTGTAGTAAGTGGAAAAAATAACACGTGAATATTCATAGAGAATTTCCGGTGTTTGGGGGCAGAGATTGAACATGTTGTCTTCTGAATACAAAGCAGAAGTCTTAGCCACTGCACAGAACAGTCTGGTGATTTGCAAATCTTTGGCATTTTAATGAATAAAGTGGTGATCAGACGGAACGACAGCCTTGGCCTTTAGTTCAACCACACGTGTTGGGCCGAATGGTTAGCACACTCGCTTCGTATTCCGCAAATCCCAAACTCAAATCTCGGCCCTTAGACCGGCTACCCTAACTTAGTTTACTGATTTTCTTCAGTATCTCCGGAAAATGCCAGAACAGTACATTAAATCAGGCCGCAACCACTTCCTTACATGAGTTTATACTATGTCATTCATTATTCTTTGCACTTCATATTATTTGATGCTGTAGGCTCTTGTCTGGACTACTGACGGTGTCGATAATTAAACCACAAACAATGAAAAAATATATCCCAATCTTAAAGCCCTCATAGGTAGATTTATTTTAATTAATGTTCGTTTTTATTTGTAGTATAGTAGGGGGGAGAGGTTACTGCAAGTACATAAAATAGCATCTGGTTCAGCATGTTCAAACTATAAAATGTTCTAGTGAGATCTGAGGTTCTCACAGCGGTGAATATGTCCATGTTGTTCTTATCGGTTGTGACATCGTGTAGAATCGTAGGTAGATACCAGCGTTTCGGACAAACATGAAGTTTCCTTCTTCAGAGCTGAAGATATTTCTCCGAAACTTTGTTACCTGCCCACGAGTCCACACGGCGTCACAGCCAAGAACCTATATATATATTCTCAGCTGTCATGTTTAAAGCGTTTTCTTTTCTCCAGGATGTTCAATTCAAATTGACGTTGTATTGGGATAAATACACATAATACTTTGGCTGTATAAATGTCGTCTGCTGCAGAAACAGAACGCCTTTGTTGTTACAATAGAACACCTATCGTGGAATTCATGTGTCTTATTCGCCGGACAGAAAACCGATATGAAATAAGCAGACACGTTTTCTGCCTTACTAGCGGAATCGAGTGCGAAATGAAACAAAAAAAACCATTAAATTAAAAAAAACATTGTGCAGAGGGTATAAAATCAGATGTCTCAGTGACATAGTCATTTAGACATAATGGCTGAGCACGGATCTCTAAAGCAACTAATGCTCTAGATACAATCTGGGAAAAATTATGAGGCTACAGAAGAAAGAAATTCGAAAGATGGGGAATTGAAAGTGGAACAACCAATCCCCGCCCAGTTCAAGATGAAAAAAAATAAGGCCAATTTCAGGAGATCGTTTAAGAAAATAGTTTCTGCTAACGATAAGTATTTTGAAGGTGCATAACAACCAGACTTAACTTTGAAGCTTTCGCTTTATTGATAAGCATATGAGGCCTTGAAGTCTGTACACGTGGTTTAATCTTCCTACAGACTTTTAAAACACTGCCTGCACAGAAAAATCGTCTTTGAAATCCCGACGTCAGCTTGCGTGCACTGAATTACGGTAACGTCAGTTTGTTTCACTTCTCGTTATTACATCCAGGAGTTTGATGAGAGAGTTTAGTAAACAATGGAGCAAGGCGATTCTATAGAGAATCTTAGACCGAGTTGGTAAACTTCAAGAACGTAAGTTTACAAAGTGCAGGTGCGTTGGTCAGGTCAGTTTATATCTCGACCACATTAAGGCTCCAACAGAAGAGATTTGTCTATTACAAAGAGCGACTTAAGAAATTTCAACTGAAAGATCAGAAACCACATTAAGGCTCCAACAGAAGAGATTCGTCTATTACAAAGAGCGACTTAAGGAATTTCAACTGAAAGATCGGAACATTTTAAAATATTCAACATAACTACAAGCTCTATCCACCGTAATGTCCCGGGTTCTCGCCCAGCAGGGAAGGTCGATCTGCTTCATATTATACTTTTGTATTTTTGTACGTCACTGCTGGTGGGTTGCGTTTTAAATGGTTCAACCAGTATTATGGAATGTCTCAGTAACAGCAATTGTATGACACATTTTGTTATTTTCCACATTACTTTACGTATTAAACGTGTCAGTATGGCGATTGTTTAAACATTATTTTTGGGACGCTGTATCACCTGCAATAGTTATATAGTTTCTACTTGGCTTGCTACATGACTTGTTTTTCCACTCAGTTCAGGAAAACATAAGGTAAAAACAAACAAACAAACAAACAGGAAAGTAAAAATGAACGAAATAATGGACAACGAAGAACATGACAACGGGACTCGGAAAATGTGATGATTATTATTATTATGCAGTATTTTACAACATTTATGTAAAATTCTCTTTCCCGTTTAATCTCCACTTTGTGGTACAGAAAACTGCTAGCAAGAGTTAATTCTAGACATTATTTCCTGTTTAATTTGTGTACTCTTCAATTTGAAAAGCTCACTTTCTGTAGAGAATTAGCAACAGCAGATGTGTGTTCGTTGCTTAGCTAATTTAAACTGACAAGTCAGCTTGAAACGCAGTCCTTTTAGTCAAAAGTGCTTTGGAATATTTGGTTTTTTAGGGCTTTTACTCTCTTTAAGCGGTAAATGATACCGTGTCTTTTTCTGTTAAACCCACGGAGAAAATGGGTTTATATGATAATAGCAGAACACCGCTGCACAACTAAATGGGGAAATTATGCAGTCACGAGCTCGGGGCTATTGTTTGTGCTAATGGGAAGCGCCCAGCACCAACACAGCTACAGCGTATCAGCTGAAAATATCTCTTCACGGCCGGCTTTCAGAGGAATGGGGGGGAGGGAGAAAAAAGATCCGTTAAACGAAAACTCACCCATCGGAACGGTGATAATATAGATTTTACATGCTCTTTTACACTTACATGATAACAACATGCAATGCACGTTTAGCCCTTATAAAAATCCATTTATTTATTTAAATTTAATTAGTGGTTACAGATTTAGCGGCGAAGAAATTGTAGTAGGAATACTGGAATTCTGTCATATACACATACTTCGTTAGAATTATAATATATGTTGTCACCCAACGACAGGGTCGACTGATTAACACTTTATTACTTTAAATTAGGAGCCAACTGCTTCCCTTTACATATTTTTCAATTCGTTATTCATTAATAATTTCATTATCCCTCGCTATATAACTAATCTGAGCTTCTGACTGCTTCGTTAAAATCCTTAGCATGAACCCTCTGCATAACAATTCATAAAAATGCTTCGACTTATCCACCGCAAAATCTACGCATTATCTCTCACAAAATTTGCTCAGCATAATATTTGAGCATAAACCCTCATCATAATGTTCAGCATAAACCTATTTATATAAGCTGTCATAATTATTGTACCTCTCTGCATCAACAACATATCGTAATTGCTCATCATAATTAATTAGTATAATAACAGTGAGAATAATCGCTATCATAATCCCACAGAATAAATACAGCATCAAAATCTCTCAGCATTATGCTCTTTGTAACCACCAATAATTCTCGCAAAATCTCACATTAAAATCATTTAGCATAATCATTATATTAAATAATTTATAAATAAATAATAGTCATGCTTGCATTTCCAATTTATGCATAAATGGAATGCTTGTTACACTGATACGATCTCGATTTTACACGTTAAAAAAAATATGGAAACGAGACCTCGAATTTTAAAAGCGCTATTTATGATTCTGTAATCCTCATTGACACAAACATTCATTTAGTCCACGAAAAAAAAAAGGTTTTGTAAAACTAAGCACACCATGGGTAATCATAACTGAATTATCTTGTTCTTTTGTTAAATATTCCCTGATAAAAAATTGAATAAAACAGCTATCACAAGATAAATGTTTTAAACCGTGAATACATTTTTGTAGGCCGTTTTGTTAACACTGATGAGTTCAATTTGAATTAAATGTTTGATATGGTTCATATTACATAGAGTTCTTCTAAACCAGAACCGATACTTTTCAACAAAGAGCATGATATAAAACTTCATTAAAATCTATCTGTTATTTGCGGAGGTAAAATATGCCGATATACGAAAGGACATCATCTCACCTGCATGGTTTCATTTCGTGAATTTTATAAAAATAACGTACAAATTGTTAGAACATAAGTCGAAGTTCTTATCTTACATATTTCGTAATGAATATATAATTCTGAGTGGTTTAAGTAGGTACTACGGGCATTCGTGCCTAAAGCATATGATATCCCACAGTATTTCACACACCACATTCTTATTTCACTTTGCATATACAAATAACTCGTTCTACAATTCATCCCTGGGCCCAATTGCCACTTACTAAAAAGTATTTCAAAATTATTAATTGCATTCATATCCGGAAGCACTCAAAGGTGTTGTAGTTACACTAGTGTATTTATGTTAATGAACAGTTTACTAAAATCGTGTAAATTCTGTGTGTTATTTTAATTCTTTTCACAGTACAAAACGTTTTACAGGCTACACGATAACAATGTAGCCTTGATGCTTTAGAACAAACTAAACATTTGTCATTAAAAATCTTTCTGTACTTCAGTAAATGTCTAAGCAATGTATTCATAAATGTTATGCAGATAATTACCTGTGAAATGATAATTTCAGAGGCAATGTACCACCTTACGCAAACGATAAAATAATTATATGATACTCTGAAGTCAGTGATTCATTACACCCATTTATATTAACACTTCATTGCCTGTAATGTATTTGATGCACATTATTTTCGAAAGCTGACTGTGTGCTACATCCGTTTTCTGCCGATTGGTTTTCTTATTCCGGCAGACACTTTGTTAATGAGATTTTAGTTAGCACTAATCTATATTTTGCACTGTCCATGGTTCGATCCCAACCGACGCCACTGATTTTCAATTAAATCAATTACAATTTTGGAGCAAGAAAGCTCTCGAAACGTTGTAAAGCCGTTTATATGAAATATGCCTCAGAAAATGAACATTCGTATGGAACTCTCACAAATTGCCACTGTGCTAAGCTACTCGTCATGAGAAAAAAAAAACTCACCGATGTGCTATCAAAGTGTGCGACAGGCCGGTTATCAAGAGGCAAGGAACTGGCACTTTGGTTTCACCGAATGGTTCTTGCCAACGCTCCAAGTTGTACTAGGAACATAGGTCGATAAGAAAAATGTTCTGTGTGTAAATGGTCGTGAACGCAATTATTATTTTGTACCTCCGTATGAAGAACAGATTCCAGGGACGCGTTTAATGATACGCTGTTGAGGCGAATCCATACTTAGGAGATGACCACAAAGGTTGTTTCGCTGTACATTGAATTTTGCGAATCCATACTTAGGAGATGACCACAGAGGTTGTTTCGCTGTACATTGAATTACCCTCTATTGTTTGTTGTTATAGAAGTTAAGGAAACTAGAAGCATCTATAAAGTACGTTCCTGTTTGCTCTCATTTTAATTACAAATCGGATCCGTTGGTATAGGAAATATAATTACCAGAGGAAATCTTCCACAAAGTAGAAAAGGTTTCATCACAATTTCACCACCCACCAAATCATAAATGCTTTAGGAACATAAACATATCAATTACCATTCTAACTCCTACCTACCCTTTGAGTAAAAATAAACGCGTGCGGTTTACTGGATAGCATCCCCTTCCTGGTATGCCAGTAACAAAAACCAACAGAAATAAAGCAAGACCAACCAGATGAAAGGAAACAAAACAAAAAGCATTAATAACAATTACATTTGTGCCTGTTGGGACGTCATTTTACATAATCTCTGTTTGGTTGTTCAGTAAAGCTACGTGGACTTCATCAGCACATGCAAACATGGGACCGTAAAACCACATGCCTCGAACTACGTGAAAGTAGCTCTGTGAAATCGTTGTTCGTTGCTGCATGGTATCCCAGATACCCTGACGTCAGTTTTAACTTTACAAACAACGAGTTTACTCCTATGCTGAAAATACGTTTTCATTTTGTTTAGTCCTAAATGTCCTTTTGTGTTTCCGTCCATAATTTTACATTTTCAATCTCGTTATGGAATAACGTAATAGACCGAGACTGTGCACATTTCGAACTAGTGCGAAGACATATTATGACTTCATATTAGTATATAATTATGAGGTGTGAGGTCAATTCCATGAATCGTCCTAAGTCAGGACACGCCAACGTTTTTTACCTTGAGATTGAACTTGGCGCATAATAAATTTCTTGAACTACCCAGTGCACGACAGTACTGTTAGTATTACCGATTGCAAGGAATTAAAAATTATAATTTTAAAGTCTATCCAAATCGCATAACGTTCATACAAAATTTTATCCAAATCCATCCAGCGTTTCTCGAGTTGAATCATGGGGACAGATGGATAGACAGGCGGACACGATCAGCTCTATATGCGTTTATTTCATGCACACAGTGCTAAGAGCGCATAAAAACTACTGATCTGTACATTCCTGAACATCAGAGCAAATAAGCAGAAAGCCTTCACTCCATTTCAGTACACCTGTGACAAATGTGACCATTGCAGAGCAAATAAGCAGAAAGCCTTCACTTCATTTCAGTACACCTGTGACAAATGCGACCATTAAATCCACAGTATGTCAACAGAAACAAAGGATGCTACCTCCATCACGTGCCATAGAGTTCATAGAGGCAGAAATTTATAATGAGTCCCCTCACGTGTCACTTTTAAGGAGGAAACAAGCAAAACCAAATCAAGTCACACTCAAAATTCAAGACGAAGAAGTTTCATACTACCGGCAACCGTACTTCATCTAGTATTTCACAAATCTCAAAAGGATTTTTGTACCAAATGGACACATACCAAAGTCGTAAAGTCTTGTATTTTCAGTCAAAGACGACTTTTACCGCAGAGAAGCAACGCACAAGAAACTGCTGTACGTCTTCACAGTAACGACTTCGTAAGTCGTGGCTCAGTTTGTACAATATTTCTACATGACTTCATCGTATTTATTGAGAGAAAGGATTTAACACTCAACGGACTTTATTTTAGTAAAAGCAAACCTTCAACTACTTTTGAAATATCGCCATGAGACGCTACAAGAACCACTGGCTTCGTACTGTACTACATCTGCCTGAGTTACTTCTCTATCCCTGTAGTCTCGTAAGCCTGGGTTCTCTTTCTTTACGTAGGGATGGATGTCCAAAGTATTATATGCAGAATCACAAATGCCGGGTAGGCTACTGCATACTGCTACAAATCTGTCCGTTCAACAGTGTATGTTTTCAGAAATACATCCAAATCTATTAAAATAGGAACTCCTTATGCCTGCGTGTGTTATTTATGACTCGCGAAGTTCTCAGTAGAAAAATGACGCTAGAAGGCAGAGTGTTCTATTCCATAAGCGCTGTTACCTTCTAGAATTGCATCTATAGAAGATAAAGGCATGAAAGTGATAAGCGGTAGAAAAGGAATAAGGGATGAAGAAACGAAATAAATCCGCTCCCCTTAATTTTCAACGGGCCTTTTCCGCTAGTGCGATTTATTCTGCGTATTATGGGCACTTTCTTCAATAAATGTGATTTTTTTTTATTTTTAGTGTTCTGTCTGACGACAGGTCCATATATTATGAACAGGATCCTTCCAACCTCTTCAGGTTGTCAGGGACCTGCTCATACATATATACATTCTTGGCAGAGATGATCAGAAGTGGTTTGCCATTGCCTTCTTCTGTGTGTGAGTGGAGTAATTGTTGGGATGCCACGGAGAAACCGGGGAAGCCCCCGGAGGAAAACTCCGTGATGCCTAGACCACGGCCTTGCCCAACACAAGTTATAAATTTGAGCACCACCGGGTTGCTTAAAATTCAGTTCATAAAGTACAGCGATTTGATATAAGAAATGTCTCCCTTTTTATATATGCAGATACATATAACAATATTTCATTTCCTGACACCTTAAACTTTCGCAAGGTAACGGTTTTGGTGACTGGGATTTCTGACGGGTGATTTCTGTTCGTACTGAGTTTCACGAATATGTACCCATTACTGTCCATTACTCGTCTGTGAATAAAAAAAGACACGGACAAACGCATGCAACTCGCTACGTGTTCCGTACAGCAAATGAAAGTACATTTCAGTTTCTGCACATGCAATGTTCTTTTAGACAGCTTGCTACTTACAACTTAAATTGATGATCTGGCTATTATCGAAGCTTCAGATAACCTATCGATATTATGCAGTACAATGAGACTGACAATGATCAGTAAACGGATAAGAAAAAGGGGTTATAATCGCACTTTTTAATGCCCTAAACCCGGATTTGTTTCAACGTTCAGAAGTAAACCAGGTTGAAAAGAAGGAAATATTTGTGTCCAATTTAATAAACTCCATCTTTCAGATTTGAAAATCGAACATAATGCTAGCTACAATTCACACAATATAATCTCAACCAAATAAGTAAAGAAAAATACGTTGGTGTGGATTCTGGCCAGAAAGAATCCTCAGAGGACACTGGGCAACCTGACGTGATGCCATCCTCAGTCAAAGTCGGCAGTGATGCAATTGCAGCCGCTTAATAGCTGGAACCGTTTGGACAGTAAAATAAATAAATTTATCTGATCGGATTCAAAGCATTTCGTACACATGTGCCATGTAGCAAGGCCTATGTATTTAGTTTAGTTTAATATCGAAGCTGATGCGACGATCCAATGTCACGTATGCATTATACTCATAAATAACAGAACACGAAGTCCAGCATTTTATTTACTGTTGTCAAAACTATTTGTTTGCAAATGAATTTCATCAGACATCTATTTATTTTCGTACATAATTAACTGTACTGAATAAAAAATAAAGAGATACAATATATGAATAAATATCTGAGTGTACATTTAAAATTATTTCAATATTTACGCGTTCTGTAATACACGGCCCACTATTTATCAGAACGATCTTTATCTGCAAATATTGCATTATACATAATGGATATATTGCTGACAGTAGGAGCACTGGAGTTATGACAAGTTTTGTGAACTGTTAACGCTTTCGAAGTCCTGTTTCACTGTGCTGAAATTTAATCTGCGTTACTTTATTTTTTTCTGAAGTGGAGTAATAAGTCAAAGTTGTGTTGTTGTAAGACAATGAATGTTTCGCCATTTTAACACGCGCAATAGGACTACGTACATGCAATAAAATAAAATACAACGCATAGTTATGTTTAATCACTTAGTACATATGTCGGAGAGTGGAAAAAGTTAGCTACCGTGAAAGCTCTTAGCCGAAAGATCTTCTGACAACATGGCGGACTATGTCATGCTGAACTTTAGTCCAAAATTAACATTCTGTAAACAAATAAACCAATCAGAATTGTTGCAGTAAAACTTTAAGTTGGACACATTATATAAATGTCGTTGTTAAGACAGCTTTACATCCCAGGCTGTACCTAAAACGCACGTCACAGACTCCGAAATTTTTTAATCAACGTGATAGGACAATTTTATACGCACTGCATATTATTTGGTCGCCACTAAGCTAAATACTGAGGCACCTCTTTATAATGCTATTTTACCGCCTAATAAGTTGGATTGTCAAAAGATCAGTTCTGTTGCTTGACTGTATGACATTCTAAGAGAACACTATAGAAATGTAATGGACACAGGTACGTAAAAACCCTCGTATCTCTTCAAAACAGACAGAAGAGTGTAATCCACACTCATCATGTTTTAATGTGCATTTTAATGTCATCCCTCCATCTACGCTTTGATATCTCACCCAAGCAGTCTCTTCTCTTTACATTTTCAAGCTAAAAATTGTTAACATGTTTTATATATACCATGCGTGCTGCATTTCCTACCCTTCTAATTCTCCCTGATTTCAGTATCATAATGATGGTATAAATGTTGAAGTTCTTTGTTACGCAATTACATACACTGTCCTCTTAGCACCTCAGTGCCCCGTTTACCGTTTACAAACACCCTCAACCTATATTATTCCTTCAAAGTAAACTACCAACACTAAATACTAATGAGGAAATTTCTCTATTTATATTAAGACCCT
>NW_019059605.1:2058449-2080053 GCF_000696155.1 Zootermopsis nevadensis | reverse complement strand
TTCCCCTGTTTTTAATATTATTCTTTCGTGTCATATTTGGCGCTCGAAGTGGACATTTCCCAAGGGACTTCGCCACAAAATTCTGTATGTTTTCCTTCTTTCCCTCAACACAGTGACTTGCCCGACCCAACTTAGCCTCACCACGTTTCTAGCTATGTAGCGTAACAACGTAAATTGCAGATGTACAATATCTTTCTTGGGTAAAAATATTTTTATATGCACTTTGTTTTCAAACATTTTAAATTCACGCCTTCCTTTAAAAATATGAGAAACACTTCACCAAATTGACATAACTCCTAAAATTAATATTCGGCGTCTGTAGTTTTTTTAAAAAGTAGACGTGATAACAGTTTCTGAACCTAACAATAAGATTTCCAGAACTTTCTCCTCGCATAAGTCAACATTAATCTGATTTGTATTTGTTACTCTTGTACTTAGATACGTGAGACTAATTATGTGCTGGACGCGCGTTCCTGCGAACCACCGCGTATATCGAAAACGCGTAAAACGGGAAACGTATGTCTATGCATTTTCTTGATACAACATGTGAGACCTTAACTTTTAGTCCTCGGAGTCAAAATGGCGGGGCCAGTCAGTGAAAATGCGCGCGCAAGTCGGTAGGATTGCGCGGCAGCTTATACCTTGGACGCGGATAGCAAAACCGCGTACGATGAATCACTTGTACTTAAATTTTGTATAGTTTTCAAATGATTTCAAGTCGGACCGTCTCGGTCGATGTCTGTGGATGCGAGATGTCGGAAGCAAATGTCAGTTCAGGAAACTTCCGCCCTGGCAAATAAAAACAATGTATACAATTACGCTTTTCATGTTGTTGATTTGTAAACGGAATGTAAGTTTTCAATGTGAAGGGAGCACTGCTTTTCAATCCTTATCATTTTTCTTGTACTGCTTGTTAAAGTTAGCAGATTCATTTATTTACTTCAGTCACATGGAACATCAAAACGCGCTATTCCGTACTCCTTCCTTCCCCTCGGTTAACAAATACTGCCGCAGAAAAAAACTTAAAGCGCGAAACGTACACAAACTTCCAAATAACACACATCATTGCACAAATAAAATTCACCAAATACGAACCTCTTTATCTCTCTCGTCAGGGTTGGCATACTGCGCACAATCCACGGGTAAAATCCAAAACAAATAAGTCATTTAACATTCCACACAAATCACGGAAGATTATGGTAGAATCTTGTTCCCAAAATGTTTCAATTACACATATGAATAAACTGGTTAACCAGACCTGAACTCTGGGCAGAGGAGGAGGGAGAAATATTTTTAAAAAAACTCTTTCCGGCCGAACTTCATATTTGTTATGTTTTTCCTATATGAAACTGGGTTTTAGCCAGGGTTTAGGTAGATTCATTGGGGTGAGAAAGTTCAACGGGCGGAGTGCAGGGGGGGTTCAGGTTGGGGGGACATGACATGATTTAGTGCCCCGCTTGTAATTACACTTGCTGTCCGCACTGCGAGCGCATAGTCTAACAGTAGTAGCCTGAACCAGGCGAAACGGTTGCAGAGGCGATAATTTACAATTATTGTCACCAACATATTACATACAGCTGCACCAAGTGTTCGTCTCACCCCCCTCCCCAAACCCCTCAAACCCATCACCATTCAGTTTTATGGAAATTGAATCGTGTCACATATTAACTGGACCACGAATAATGATGTGACAAATGCAAGCAATGCACCAACTCAATGTTGGACGGACAGCGGCACAGTTTTCAACCAACACAACACACTGCCACTATACAGTATACATATGTAAATCTGTAAATCACGTGGAGTCGTTGTTTGTCTCTCCGTATCTCTGACTTCAAGAGGAAACTGTAGGATCGGAGAGAAATCGACAGTCCAATGTTTGTTATGCTGTTATGTCAGTCTAGTAAATCGCATTATCGAGGTATTACTGTGTTACAATGCATCGTGCATTATGTCCATGTTGTCCTCTAATGATAATGACGTACTCTGCTGGATGTTTGTTAATTACCGTCTTCACGCAATTGTTTACAGATAAGTTCGAGTATTTAACACATCATCTAATGTTACAATTATCTGTGACCAGGTCAGAGATTACAGTAGATCAGTTATTACATTAAATAAACGATGTGCTATGGGAACAAATTTATTTGTAAACAACTGTCATACGAAGACAGCAATTAAAAAAACAATCACGTACTTCCAACACATAGTTTACTTCCCTTGGATTGTGACCAACAGGTATAAAAACTTTTACTACAGTGCAACAAAGAAAAACGATGACCAAACACACAGGAGTTGAGCTGCTAGATTCGACCTCGTGACCCAGACAACAGTAAGCACCAAAGGAATCAGTGTTTCCCTCTGGTGTTCCACATCACACGGTTCGTCGTATGCACGTTAACGGATTCCCGACCACTAACCTAATTGGTGTTTGTCTGTGAAGTGACGTCACCCGGTCACGCTGCAGGCGCCTTCTGCGTCTGGCTGGCGTCGGGAGGGTGGCCCGACCTCAGGCGCTTCACAAGCACCAGTGACGAAATGAAGCATAAACTGGCTCGGTCGGTATGTAAGTAAACGAAAGTTAAAACGCGTTGGGTATCGTTGGATAAACAAGCACACATCCGTTAACATCAGGATTACTTTTCTGAGATGATTGCAAACAGCGACAAACGCAAACAAGGCCATGAACAGTGGTAAATACAAATGAACCGTTCACAAGCGAGTGAGTATAAGCCACTAAACTAATGAAAGGAAACAATAGTTTTCATTGGTTCAGCCGTAAAATGTAACATCAAAGGAAGTATAGAATGCGTCTAAAGATATAAGTTACTTATTAACCTGCTGTTTATATAAAAATGTTTTACTGTTTAAAAATATGTCACACTTCACAAACGAAAAAATAACGTTTCTGAGACACAGGTATGAGCTCCTGAACCACCCAAAATAGGGGTCCAGTGCATCCTTTTAATGAATTAATGCGTTTTGCATTTGCATTTTCATTGCTAACGTTACTTGTATTTCTTTTGGAGACATGGTCGCGAACCGCACAAAGGTTGCCCGCAGTGCATAATACGCAACAAGATATTTGAACAGTAAACGCTGGGGTCTACTTGCAACTTTCTCCACATTCCAAATGAAACAGAACAGACGAGAGGCAATTTCGGGGCAAGTTTACAAAATGCACGCGAGATGATATGCAAGTCTAGGCCAGTGTATGGAGTGAAAAATAGGGGTCACAAGGTGGAAAGGAACTGATATAATTCATGGGAGATTTCTAAGACAGTTTTAAGGATACCTAGATTTGCAGCGAATGAAGTTACCGAAGAGACAGGACGTTAAGGATACCTAGATTTGCAGCGAATGGACTTACCGAAGAGACAGGACTGGCAAAGTGTTGTGTCGTGCTTGTACACTGACTGTTCCAATTCAATTCATTCCAAAGCGTTCATAATAATTCATAACAAAGTAAATTACCACGGCCGCCATGCTGAAACAGCTGAGTGTGTGTTCTTTTATATCAACACTAATGACATTGCCGTCCTACATTTAACGACGGAAAAACTCATTTTCGACTGTGAAGATATCGAGGCAGTGCCGTTCGTCCTTCTGGTAAAGGTACATTTGATCGAATTTGGAGAGTTTGGAAGTGTAAGAAGTGCAGCGGTGACAAGAGGAGTAAGGAAGGAAGATGAGCGGGGTCTTATTGCAGTCGATCGGAATTTTTAATTTTTGCCAGCTTAAGAGGGTGACACTGGCGAAATTATGTTAACGTATGGAGGAGCTATTTTATGGTGGAATTCTAATATTAATACTGGGAGGGCTGCGCGTGAGACTTGCAGTGCAAAGAGGAATTTGTGTACCAACCTAGCATTTCCTTCTAGGGCCGAGAAAAACCACAGAAAACCTCGATCGAGTTGGCAGGTTGCAGGAACTTCCAGATACTTACTGACTTGAAGCCAAGGCTGATCTAAATAGCAATTTAAAAATTCGATCTTTACCTCAAAGAAAAGGCGTTTTTCAATTACAAAGATCAATTGGTTAATGCAGTTTACGAAAATTAGAGCTGTTTAATCTGAGAATACTTGAAACCCATAAATTAGTTCTCAAATGGTTGACGACTTATGCAGCAGCGTACGGTTCTCCAAACTCTTACAATATTACCTAAGGCTGGACTACACATACAGATCAACACTGGCATTTTCAATAATTATGTGTTCCATTGCTCGATTATGTAGTTCAGAACGGCCATCAGTACTGCAAGTAGTTACTGGTAAAATTAAACTTCCACACATACAGTCAACAAATGGAATGGTTTCTGACGAAAATTATGCGATGGAGCATAAAATATTACCACTCAGCAGTTTAGATTGTAACAACGATAACCGGCAAATTAGAGAACGTGGCCGCTATGCTACGCTACGAACAAGCAAATTTAAATTTTTGTAGCAAAGTTTCTAGTGTTACATTTTTACAACCAGACTATCCGGTAATTATTTTTCGTCTAATTCTAGCAACAGGCGTGTAAATCTTAAGTCGTCATTTTTACGTATGAGTGAGAACAAGATAATAAATTATAATTAATAAAAATAGTAATTTACAGAAAATAAATCCTCGAGTTCAGTATTACTGGTAATTTAATTCGAGCATGCATTACTGCTTGTACCAGCGTACACGGCGCTACAGCCCAGAAGACAATCATCTTCGGGCTCACCGCCGTGAAATCCTCGAATCCTACGCCTAGAGCAAAGTTTTGCATGTGTAAATTCCGACTTCGTAGTGCTGAGTTTAATAAGGGTTCCTCTGTGCACCAGTATTGATTTCATTGCGAATTTCTCGTCTCGCAATATCAGAGCGCATTAAATTATGTCCGATATCTAATTGGAAGCGATTATAGGATAATTCTTGCAGCTTTAGGACCTTTTATACAGAATTATTGATAAAACAATGACCTTGGAATGAAACATTGAATCCGCTCATTGGTTCACTTTCATCGCTTCCGGATTATGAGAAATAATTCACTCCATTAAATGTGAAATTAATTTCTAATCACCAGGATACTCCAGTCAGTACAACGATTAGGTGACCGAGCAGGTGACCTGGGTTCTATTCCCGGCATAGCAGGATATTTCTCTTCGCCACAACGTCCACACTGACTCCACGGCCTACCTATCATCTTATCGTGTATGCACTGGCACTCCTTGTTCAATGGTAAGACGGTTAGAGCATGAATCTAATCACGCACCTCCATCCAGTGCCGAGGTTAAGAATACGAGCAGGTATGCCACCATTCCCTCATACATTTAATGGCCTGGTGCTTAGTTAAGCACCACGGATAACTTCACGTGTTTACATGAGACGCCTTTTACAAACAGAATAAGTGTAAGAAAGGAGCAGAACAAAACTAGACGTATATACCGAGAAACTTCATGGTTGCCATTCTTCTTGTGGTAATTATCAGAGCAATCAAATCAGCCAAATTGAGACGACTGGAAACGGAGCAAACGTGGGAAATAAATGCATGTATACTACTTGCAGGAAATGCGTATGGAAGAAGTCTATCTGACAGAATAATTACTGCATTAGAACAAGTAGGTTTTCTGTTGCAAATTGTAGTATTTTCATTTGAAATGTTAACGTCAGCGTCTCGTAGCAATGGCATAGAAAATCAATGCATAAGTCGGAAACCTGAAAGTACAGACAGCTTTAGAGGCCTAGAAGTAGATGGGAGAAATTTACTAAAATGAATCTTAAATAAATGGGGTACGAGGATGTGGACTGAATTCATCTGGCTCAGGATGGGTCTAGTGGCGGATTATTGTGAATACAGTAATGCACCTACGTGTTCCTTAAACGATCGACTAAGGACTACTAGTCTCTGGAGTAAGTCTATTCTTTTAAATTAGTGAAGGGCTCTGCTCAAGAAAGATAATGCGTTTACTAAATGACACATACAGCATTTCATTAAATTCGTCTCTTTAGTTAAGAGACTGAAATAGCGAATAAATGTAACGTTTTAGCTATCAGAAGTTAAGGATATGTGATCTGATACTAAAAATGTGCTCTCTCGAAGGACTTCCTCCCTACCCCGCAGCGTGAGGGAGGCACTGATGGCCTTGACCTGATATCGTGTACAGTTCCATGTCTTCATGCGACTTAAAGCGCTCCCTTTTGTCATTAAACACAAGGACGTGTGTATTTTGTCTGGTAAAATTCCAGTTGTCTTCTTGTTTGTCTTGTTGCAACATATACTTGTTACTATAGTAGTTTGCAGCCATATCCGTGGGGTATTAAACATAGATCTTCATGCAATACAGAGCTGTATTAGTCAAGATTTCTTTAAACTATGCAAAGAACTTTATGTAAACAGAATAAATTAAGATTGTGTAAGGGAATAGTCATAGGACAATCAGTCCCAGACATAAGGCATCGCTACTTTCTTTCTTTCTTTCCTCAATAAATCACACTCAAACCGTCCAGTAATGCTTGCGGGACACCCTGATGAAATTGATATTCAGCGCATTGCTTCAGATTCTCGAGACATTTTCAATAACTATGGTTTTGTAACTTGTTTAAAATTAAAGGTCTTGTACTTACAAAAGTCTGCCACCCCTTGTGAATTTTCGATATAAAAATAAAAATGTTCAAAAACGAAACACTTCTGACCGATATTAAAATTACCTCTTCCGTCTCATAACCCAGCAACACATAATTTAGCAACTGTGTCTTACGCAAATCAAAACGCGTATTGTGCGTATGTCATCTTTGGGCTACATTATACAGAGCCAAGTAGTATATTCAAACTTATTCTGTTTATAACACTGGGCTAATCCCAGAGTACACAGATGAAAAGTTAATAACGTCAATGGCGAAGGTAATAAGATTAACTTGCATTAGTTATAAATTGGAAGATGCAAGAAAATTACATATAAAGAGTGGTAATTTCTATGCCACTCTGCCCTACGCCGGAAAACTTACAGATGCCAGTAAAACAAAGCGCACGCCACTTAATAATTGGCAATTAATCCACAGTCATACTTTCATAGGGGTAGACCCGAAGTACTGAAAGTCCAAAATTCACTCTTCTGCCCAGGAGTTCACATAATCTAACTAGCCAGTCCCTTTTATACACAAAATATAATTTATACGAAACGTGAAATTCGAGGTTCCCTGTTACGGTCCCATGAAACATCACCATCTTCGGCCCCTCCGCCCAAGAAATGGACCAGACTTTACTCTACTGAAAATAGTTTCTGCTAATAATAAAATAATAGATTCGATTACAAAAGTATTAACATGGTGTTAAACATCTGAATAAATAGTGAACCAAGAATTATGTGGTTGTATGACGTCATATAAGTCAACATCATTAAGAAACTTTACTTTCTACAAATTGTATTGAACTGTTCAGGTTTCGGCAATCTGTAATTCTAACGACATTCTACAATTTATTTAGATATTTATTGCCCATGTATAGTTCAAAGTCTCGTGTGTTAACAAAACTTTATTGTTAATTTCGAGTTTAAACAATAGAAATTATATGTAAACATGTGCGGAAATAATCCATTAATCTTATAAACCTAATTCACAGAGTCTGTGAATGTCAGATTTGCGGTAACTGATCTATTACTGATGCGATTAGTTTGTTGTTCCTGGGCATTATCCCTCCAAATGCATCCTCTCGTAACGTGAAAGTGGGTGTACTAACGGCACAGTTATTGTTCAGATGACTATCTAATTAGGCGGCATTATAAATATAGTAGGAAACGCGGAAGGGGGTTTATCAGACGGAAGACCCACTTGGATGACGGGTTACATCTCGAAAGTCAGCAAAGCACAGCCTACTGAATACATGGCGTGGCTGACGATGTGTTCGCAGACTTTATGAACAATACCTACTAGAAGCTGCGAGAGTTTGAAAATAATTCTGAATTTTTCTAACATTTCAACTAGGACAATACAATAATGCAAGATAAAATAGAACATAGGAGCTGCGGGCGCATCAAGTAGGCCTACTGATCATGGAATTGAACAACAGAAAAACGAGTGAAATGTAGGAAGACACCACCTGAAGATGGAGGCAGTATGTTCCTCTTGAGTGTTGGTATCTACCTACAACTTCACAAGGCGTCACTACCCAGATGATCGGCTTTTACAGAAGTCGATCAATGAACGATTTCTTCGACGGCTATCATTTACGTCATAAGTGTTGCCTGTCGTTTCATAAACTGTGTGTAAATGGGTGGAGTTCTTTGTCACAATGAAACAGTCACTGCACTTGTCAGTCGAACGTTGGGCGGTTGATCAGCGTCACAACGAACCGGATTAATGTCAGTGGAACAGTTACATAATGTCGATGTCGACAGCAATTCAATCGCGAGGTCAGTTGTGCATACAACTTACTAACGTAGCACAAGCGGATTACAAGAAGTAAATACAATGGCTGGAGTGCTTTCCAGCAAGAGAAAAATTAGAGGAACACAGAGTAATTTCTATACGAACTATCAGGTTTGTTTTTGACGTAAATACGTCTATAAGGAAGGGTCATTCGGCAAAAAAAGTGTAACGAAAAAGGGAAACGAAAAAGTGTAACAAGTGCGGCAAAAAGTGAAACGAAAAAGTGTAACTGCATTGTTATGTTACCTTGGAAACGTCAATTGTTTACTCGGCATTATTGTTACCTATAAAACATTTCATTACATTACCTTACCTTACATTACCTTCCATTAAATTACCTTACCTTACCTTACCTACATTACTTTCCATTACATTCCATTAAATTACCTTACCTTACCTTACATTAACTAATTGAAGTTAAATAAGCAATGTCTTAATCAAACTTTACGCAATTGTAAAGCATGTATAAAGGAAATATTTAGAATAAAGCCAATATATAAACTTCCTTTCCGTATAGAGGTATTTACGACAAATTCTCCGGAACCGTGGTTCCACTGTAACTTTTTTGTGTGCACAAACACATTCTGCCCGTGAGCAATTGATACAGTACTACTGCTATGAACTAACTACGTAGATCATGGTTCTTTTTGAAATGCCAACAGTCGCTCTGCTGGTCACTAGTTTATAGAAGGCGAAGGCTCATCGCCGTATTAACATTAGCCCTCCACTGACCCCCTACCATGATCCAGATGAATATACTCTACATCCTAATCCTATTTAAGATATAATCTAATTATTTTCCTCCCATCTATGCCTGAATCGCTAAGTGATCTCTTTACAACTAAATTTTTGTGTACATTTTTCATCTCCTCAAGTGTGCTACATGCCCCGTCCATCTCATCCTTTTGATTCGATCAACAGAGTGGCACTTAATAAAGAGCATAAATTATGAAGCTCCTCTTCATGTAATTTTCTTCATTCTGTTACTTCCTGTCCCGTAGCGCCCGGTTCGGCTGTGAAATTTCAATGTACAACTAGCTAACGTTGTAAATTAAACACCGATTAAACCTCTGTAGACCCACTGCAGCGTGCTAATACACTTAAAATAGTTGCAGAGCTGCGCAGTTATGCAAATTACTAACCGCCAGGGCGCTGCACCCAGACAACTCATTCTGGAGGATGAACAAAGACACTGCCGCACTGCCATTAAATTAACGCACTTATCACACTTTTAACTTTACTTAAAAAAGAAACGGAGTTACAAGATGGAAGGCGGGAGCACAATTTAATTCATATACGGGTCTCAAATTCCCATGCTATTATTTTCATTACAACAGTTCTTATTAATTGATGTCCCTGTGTGGAAATGGCAGTTTCTTCGTGCAACCGCCTTGCAGAACAGCCCCTGCCTCTCACTGGAACAACAGCTCGCTTACACCCGCTCTCTCTTCGCATAATACCGCCAGCACACGTCGGCTTGGTTGCTATAGGAGTAAATTAAGTCCCCGCTTCTGCCCCGTTTCCTTTATCTGCTCACAAGTCTAACTAGAAGAAACAGGGGGTGGAAGTACCTCCTCGGTTGATGTCTTAGAGAAGAGAGAATGAAAATGAAACTGTCACCGCAACTATGGGAACATGTCTCAGATTAGCCCTCTCTTCCCTTCAGCCCTCTGCTTACACCTTCGATCTTTCCAAAACCTCCGTCCCTTTCCCGTAAAAGCTCTTCATAAGACTGTTCTAAATTTCTCAAACCCCCACCCGCGTTCTCCTTAGCGCCAACACAGCCTGCTGTACCGTGAAATTGAAATTTGCACCTCCAAACTTCATCCCCTATTCTACACACAGAGCTCATAACATTGCTCTGACGTCTGGTAGACCAGTCACAAAGATTGGGATCGGGAAATTCTAATAGGTTCCGCATATCGTGTTTCCCCACGATTCCCGTTTCTAAAAGATAACATGAATTATCTGCAGTACTCAGTGCATTATGCTGCTTTGCTTAATGGTATACAGATTGTCGGCGGATATAAGTTTTCACTTCTTTACGACGCTAGAATCATTTCTCCAGGCAGCGTAGAGAACATCTACCCCAGCATATTAGTGCATTATTCGTTAAAAGGGTTGTGGGAATTAGTCTTTATTGCATTTGTGTAAATTCGGTAAGACTTGAATAATAGTTACTCATCTTTCTTGGTATCGCGAAAGTTGAAGTTACTTAGGCCGTAAGCCTGACGCATTGTAATGTGATAAGCCTCTAAAATACTGCACCGAACTTTGCGGATTAGATGGTAACAATCCTGCTTCGAATTCGGAAAATTGTGATTCAAATCTTGGCTGGGACATCGGTTGTCGTGATTCTGGTTTTTCAAAATGTCTCTCAGTCCCTCCTGCAAAGTTCTACCGTAGTACCTTAAATTAAAACCACCATCGCTTCCTTCCACGTCCTTTCCAATTCATTATTCAACCAGCCATTCTACGCAATATTGCTTGAGTTACCGAAAGCGTCGTTATATGAAACAAAAATAACAAAATAAATATTGCAGAATGTAGGATTTGAGGTCTCAAGATGGCTGTATGGGTTGTTGCACCGTGTAGTCTGGTATAAGTCTACCGACGTTTCAGAGGTCCTTGCTACCTCCATCATCAGGGTAATCTCTTACACAACTTTCTTGTACCACTTCCTGTTTCTTGCGACGTTGATAAGTGTTATTCTCGCACCACGTCACGTTTCAACGAACAAAAAAGTAAACTGCAATCGCTTCTTGCAACCAGCCGAACAAGTATAAATATCCCAGGGTGGTACCAAACTTTTATATCTATGTTTCTCACAATACTTCCGTCCAGTCACAGAAACGCAGATTTTTAATTTTTGGAATTAATACAGGGAATTACACCAAATGTATGGCGTACATATTTGTGCCGATTTCAATGTTGGTAAAACTGAAAATGCCCCTGACTATGTGGTTATCGTTGGATGGCTAGAGCGAAATTCGCCATCATGCGAAGGGTGTAAAAGGGCAACTCATTATTTTGCGGTTCGCCGCCAAGTTTGTCTTCTGCACCACCATTTTCTCCGGTAAAGCGGGTGTTGCACTAAAGCGTTCGTGATGAATATTTCACCAGGTTCAGCGAACTGGAAAACACGGAGACTTAGCCTACATTCTATAATGTAAACAGTCCATTCATTTGCTGAATATTACTCCATTCATTATTCTCCCCTCCGCCACGCACACACAGAATTAATGTGTCAACACCTCAACGTCACTTTTAACAATAAAAGTAGATATTTTCCCACCCATTTGCTCATCAAACATGGTCTGTGCTTTTTAACTATTTGTCAGCAAGCCTCAATATGCCAGACTTCGTTAAATCGCGTATTCTTTGACTAAGAAAACGGTATTTAAATGTTTCTACCATTAATCACTTCCCGCGTATGTTTCTGCGAAACCCTTATCTGTATGTCACTACAGCTTAAACTCAGAATGTCTCTTGTTAGTCGTAAGCTTTGCCTGCAGTTTTAATGTACCCAGTTCACTATTCTGATTTACTGCCATCTGAGTTCACACACCAAATATTTTGTTCGGGAAGCCAAGTGAAGTCTACACGTTACAGAAGAAATTAATAATCTTGATAATGATTCCGCGCAGTGAAACACAACATAACAACTGCATCCCAATGAAAAAAACGTTGACCAGCAGTAATAATTACATGCTTGTATAAGCGACATTATAGATCCAAAATTTAAATCTCTAAGACTTTTATAAATATATATAAGATCGAAGTTTAAAGTTTTCTGATGATGTTGCGTTACATTGTATAAAATTACTCTTTTGGACTTTATTTAACTTCTAATTAATAAAATTATAAAAATAGGGATGGGTTACAGATATATATTGTGGTCACAGGCTCATAACTGCACTACCCCTATCGTATTTAATCCATTTTTAGTATAACCGTGCTTGAAAATATAATTCTCTCCCGTGGGTAAATCCCTCGTCGTGATGGGAAGATGCAGTATCCCAGTGACCTAGACCTAGGCTGCTACGCTAGTAACGAATCATCCTTACTGCCTGGTCAGAGGTGATGATAAATTGATGGGTACAGCAAAGTCAGAGACAGTCTTCGAAATGCAGACCTCAGCTCCGAACTGACGCGAATAATTGCCAGAGAAGATGTCATTGTCGGTGAATCCCTAATCAACTGCATGATTTATAACTAAGGTAATTAGTCAACAAATAGGATTTGAGCTACTCACGGTAGTGAATAATTTGATGTTGGTCTTCCGAATTGCAAAAACACGAAAGCAGATGGCGCCTGGTGAAGTGGGCCCCGCTCATTGAGCGGACAGGCTTATCCGACGGCAGATCCTCTTAGCAACCTCTGACTGGATGCAGTGCTTGAACTGCAATAACCGCGGTGTTATAACCTAAAAGACGATTCAGCATGTAACTAAATTATTCAACAGCGTGTTGAACAACGTAAAATGACTGAAATATTTTTACTTACAGTTTCTTAAATGTACATGCGCTGCCCCTTCAAATAAAGCATAAAACTTAACGAAATACAACTCAAGAAAACTGCCACACTAAGGTGGTTTTCTTTCCAATCTTGACTGATTTTCAAAATTTTAACGATTGTTCAAATTTTAACCTTCGTAAAGCTAATGTTGATTTGTGAGAGACAGTCTTGTCTGTCATTTATCGGGTAGAGTGCATGTGGCCTGCGTAGCACACCGAGGAAAACAAAACATAGAAATGAAATCAGAAACTTTCAGATTACATGGTCTTCCAATTAAATCTAACAAGGGTAAAAGAAAACTTATTGGTCCTTAGTTCTGACTCACACTCAACGTCATCAACAATCAGAAACTCGATTGACGGAGATGCGTTTAATTTACTTATAGAAGAAAGCCAAAATTATTTAGACGCATTTTACTCTTTAAACGTTTAGATGATCTCAATTTGTTTTGATGTGGACTGTATCTACTGGAACAGGGTTTCACAAATATGATACGTAGCCTATGTGTGAGAACTGCAACTTCTGAAAGAGAGAGATCTAAAATGCAGGTTAAATATATGTGAACAATCTAAGAGACATTATCTCTTGAACAGTTTAGATTACATAGAGCTGTCCCTCTAAGAATAAGCGAAACACAGTTAACAAAGCAGCGCCATCAAACCTTGTCTGTTCTAAACCAAAAGTTTCAACTTCATAGGAATACGTTCATCACACAGGTGCCCTAAACAAACTATAGGATTCGGTCTTGTAAGGCGGCGTGATGTGGAAATTGGACGGAAAATAAAAGAACTGTAAACGAAAACAAGCAGTAGTAAGTAAGCTCATCGGGAAAGCATACAAAAGATCGAAGGTTAGGTGAATCACGCAGAAGTCTCAGAGGAAAGAAAGAAATATGAGTAAACTTGTTACATTACATCACAGAAAAAATCTAAACAAAAACGATATGACTAAATAAAGGAAAGAAAGAACGGATCAAATAGAGGAAAAACGAGTAAAATATACAAAGAATTAAGTACAAACAAACAAAAGAGAAGAAAACAACGGAAAATAACAAACAAGTGAATGAGACTGAAAGCGTTATTCGAAAGAACGGTAATGAAACTACGGGAACTCTAAGGACAGTAAGTTTCCACTTGCACTTTTACAAATTTACTGGAAATCTAACAGACGTCCTGACCCACATACCGATCTAAATGGCAATAACTGTCCGCGAATAAACAAACACGGACAGCGGATCCACTGATTTAGAACCTGCGCGCACGAGCGGTGGGACAGCCGCACGGCGACCATTGCTTACCCGAACTTGGTGTAACTGAATAGGAAAAAAGGCCGACACTGTACAGTTCGGCCATTTCGGAGTACAGTGACAAAAACTAAAGAGAAACTGTAAATAGAAGTCGGTGAAGCTTTACTGCAGAACTCGAGTCAAATTGACAAAAATGAAAGTATATGAATAATTTCTTTGGATATACGCAGGTCGTCATATAACTTGTGAAATTGGCCTTTCAATAATCTTTGACTTACAAGTGGAGGGAACCAAAATTTATGTCTACACTTTCCCCTTGCTCTTAGCAAAAAGCGCACACAGCGACAGTCTCAACAAAATCCATGCCTCGATTTATCAGCCTAGAACACACTCCAGCTCCCAACTGAAAAGAAAACGCAGACAATGCGTTTATTTCACCGTCCACAGGCAACAAGAATATGCGGTTGCGGTAGTTTTATCGCTGCGGCAGAAAAACCGCTTGTGCGCGCTAGCCGTAACTCGTATCAACGAACGAGGAAGATGTGCTACGCCTGGCTGGCTGTTTTCCCCAGAAATTCCGGGACGTCAGTCAGCATTCCAAACATACCAATCGGGATAAATATCGCCTTCGAAGCGTGTTACTGTTACGAGATCTTTGCACGAATGCATAAACCGAATAGATAGTGGAGAGTCCTGTCTATGCGTCCGTATACAGTGAAAGTACAATGCATAGCGCACGAGAATAAACGGCTATTAATATCGATGACAATAAATATGATGTTTCTCACTGTGTAGACAGATGTGTCTTTGAGAAGAATAAAGTCACTTAATACATTTCCCGTCTTCTGTGAACTCTATTGCTCATTTCCTTGTCCAAAAGGATCCTCAACTGATCCCAAGTCCGAGGTCCAGTGTAACATTTCATAACACGTCTTTCAAGGTTAGGGGCTATTACACACCCTCCAAACACCCAAGATAGAGTACCACCCCTTTTGGCTGTCCTATACTCCTTATTTAATAAATGTTCAGTTAATTTCTATATTTTGAGCTCGTATCATCCATACTCCACTTTAGAACGTTCCGTGCAGCCGAAATATCATCTTACAAGAATGAAAACTTGGAAGAAACGTCTTACAGTAAATCCATAAGAAACTAGTTCCTTGATACAGGATACTTCCAAAACAGTTGTTCAGGAAGTTCCCTATTATGGAAGCTGAATAATCATCATCGTCACTATAAAGCCGCCATTTTATTACAGGCTAAACCGTAAGAACGGGTTAAGACACAAACCACTTCACATTTCCGTTAACCGTGAGGCAATTTATTAACACAGGCATTGTAAGGATAAGTAAGGCTGCCAATACGCACCGTGGCAGTAAAACAGTGACTATCAGCACGCATGTTTTTTTAAAAAATAAATGTGCTGTAGTTAAATGGTGCTGATGCCGTATAAATAAAAAGCGAAACTGGGTCAAACAGGTGTCATATTGTTTTTGTTGTGTCCTTTTGTTTATTGTTTTGTTCTGTCTCATTGTGTTGATGTATCTCATTGTTCTGTTCTGTCTCATTGTTTTGTATGTTATTGTAGGACACTGCCACCGGGTATAAACCCATTTGCAGTCAATAATAAATAATAATAAATAATAATAAGTTAGTTCCGTGTTAACTAGGTCACGTCCTTTTGTGGTGAAAAAGATTAAATAAAAGAATGATAAACACATACGCCTCACCACTTACATGTGATTCCATTCTGAAATTTCAGGACCCACGATCATAATACGGTGACGTTTCAGTCATTTAGCAATAATTTCTGCTTCATTTGCGTATTTTGCTTTTGGCGCGGTAAATCTTCTTGGAGAGACTCATTCAGAAATGTCTTCTTACAGCAGACGACTTTTCACTCTTTTGCAAACGACGTGTTCTACTGGATTATATCTCACAGGCTCTAAAATAAAGTGGGCTAGTTTGGAAAACACATTGCTACATGGGGTAGGCTACAATGAAGAACAACTCAGACTATTAACAAAATGACCACTGTACAATCTCTTTAAAAGCTATTGGGTACTTAGTCGGCCACTAAATCCCACTGCTTTTAAGGAGCCCAATTAAAGTGTCGAAAAATTCTGTCGTTATTCTACCCTGGTAATGCATAATTCAGCGTTCACAACTTAGTTCCCTACGAACGATTTCATACCATTCACCCACATACACAGAGATCTAATTTCTTCCCTAAAGTTTACCCGCTGAATATTGTTTTACCTCGTGCATGGTACAAGTCCCACACGACTCACCTCCCACCATTTACTAACGTGAGGAGTTCAAATTACGAAGCTTCTTAGCACGACACTTTCTTCGACATTCTATTCCTTCCTCTTTCTTTGATCTGCACATTCTTCTCAACACTTTGTTTTCAAACATTCTCAATCAGTGTTCTTCCCTTACAACGACAAAGTTCAACTCCTGTGTATAAACAACAGCTAAAATTAAAGCTTGAGGGGGGTTTTAGCCCATTTACTGGAAAGTGCAATAACAAATTTTCATTATAATTAGGGACGCAAAGTTCCAGAAAATGTTGAGTCGTGGAAAGAAAAAAGGATAAAAATTGGGAATAAAAAAATGGGAACAAAAACAGTTGAGATCAGGTTCTCATGGCGGCGAGTATGAAAATGACTGCCTTCTGCGTTGTTGCTGAGTTTAGTCTGGTCGTCATTTACCGCCGTTTAAAAAGTAATTTCTGACCCCATCTCTGAAACGTCGGTAAAATTCTACCAGAATACACGCCTGCCTTGTAAATGTGTTATTGATGTTTGTAGGGGTCCTTCGTTAAAGTGCTATCCTTTTACTATTCCTTATTCGTTACTGTCAATTGGAACCAGTTGAAGCCTGCGAATATTTTTATATCAGTTCCGGTATTGTTTTATGACAATTGGCTTGTGACCCTTCTCGTGCCCTGTAATGACTGTTTCTCCGCACTACACTCACTTCGCTGAAAGCGGTCGCCCTAAGAGGCAAGCGTACGGGATCTGGCTTTACGACGAGACTCCATGACAGTTAAATTTCAGCAACAAAAATTAACATTATTTGAACTGAATAACGTTAACAGTTTCAAAATTTGTACTTTTATTAGATAGAGTGCTGATCCACTCTAAATGTTCAAAGTTTCGGGGTTTCTGTTTTCTGTGTTCCTTGTCGTTTGTTTGTATGCGTTCACTCTGATTGTACGAAACTTCGAGCATCGCTAGTTTCGGCGTTCGGTATAGCACGTGAGACGTGTCGAAGTGACGGCGCAGTTCGTTTCATCGTTCCGTGTAACGATCAGAGCACAGTAAAACCACAACTGTTATTCCCAAAGGTCTTGTTACTGAATCAGTACGATATCCCAAAGCCTCCAGCCTTTTTTTCTTCGTAACATGCATAAAGAACTCAAATTTCCTCCAAAGCGTCAGAATCATCAAAACAGCATTTTAATAAGTTACGAAATGCAGGCAAAAATCTGGCACGATCCCAAAATTCTTATTTCGTGAATTATAAGTTTTTATTTTTTTATAAATAGCCCAAAAAGGACAGTAGATGAGCAAGGACCTTCAATATGAAATGTAAACAGAATCATTAAATCTAACATTTCTCTGAAACGTCGGTAAACTACCAGACTATGCGGAGCAACAACGCAGAAGACAGCCATCAACTTCGACTTTACTTGCAACTTCCTGCTATGCATTCAAATAAGAATTGACTCCTTCAAACTGGCCAGTCGCAGTGAGATAGTTTCGGGGCATACAGCTCAAAACATGTAAGGGCATATCATGTACACGGATATAAATGCTTGACCCCTAACCACCATGTTATGGTACTTGCGACACTGTCAGAGGAAAACTTTGTCGGGTTCCTACGGCTGTGTTCTACAGATGTAGTGCGGAAGTCGAAAACTAATTATTGTACTGATGGATTGAGGAGTGGCTGGGGATGAGGTAAGTTCTAATTAAACCAGTGTAAATAGCTGTGGACCTACAGTCATCTTCCCGTAATCGGAAATCCACATAGAAACGTATTCTCCTTGTATTTGTTGGTAGTATATGACTGAACTTGAGTTGAATAATCTTGTCTCCCTTAATTCATTTGCACTTTGACTTGTACAAAGTAAAAGGACTAAAGTAAACTGAGCTCTGTTGTTTTGTAGGCTGAGAAACTGTTTTCCTCAGCTATAGGTTACCAGATAAACATAAATGGTAAATGGTTACTATAAGGGAGAAGTGATCTCTCTTGCTGAATTTCGTAGTTGCGGTTCGTGAGTTATAATCAGAGTAAGCAATGCCAGTAAACTTACAAAACACTAAATACGCATAATTCACACATTGGATATAGTTTAAAAGACATGTTCTTATAGTAAAGTATTAGTTCTATGTTATTTATAATTCATTGTATTGTGATTGTACGTTAACTTGTGGATTGTAGGAAAATGTATGTCATTAAACTGCCTCAACGTATAGTTTAATGGCGGACGTTTAGTGTTAACTTGAGAGGCTGAGTTACAAATCACGCAAACTAAAATTCCTGTGTTAACTGATTCTGGTGTTCTTCCACCCCACAAAACAAATCATTCTCATTCCTTGATGGAACAGGAATATTTCGGTCTGGTCTACCGATGCCCAGACACGTTTTCAAATCTCCCAGGAAGTGGCAGAAAGCCTCGAAAGCCCAGCAATAGCATTTCACCCAACAAAATTCAGAAGGCGTTGTAACTGTTTCCCTGCTATGGTAGTCACATTCTGTCAGTATGTGTTCAGATAGGAAAGCAGGTTTTTCGTATACACAAAAAGTATAATTTTCATCGATGAGGCACAGGACAGACACAAATAAGAGAAAAAAGAAGCAATACAGCTGTGCCAGGGAGAAAGATCAGAAGTACACACGTGTTAGAGTTGAGGTTATCACAGCGGTGAGTCTGAAGATTACTGTCTTCTGGGTTGTTGCGCTGTGTAGTATGGTAGATGTTAACCAACGTTTCAGGTGTCGCCCTGATGACGGAGGCAGTATGACCTCTGAAACGTTGGTGTAAATCTACCAGATTACACAGCGCAATAATCCAGAAAACAGCAATCTTTACACACGTGTTGTTTCATTGCAGGATAATTACAGAACAACGGTAAAGTCATGAGGAATTAGGGGAAAAAATCGATTAAACTGAAAGAAAACTGCTCTTCTCTGAATGTCTTTGGTGGCAGTGTTATATTCGTACTTCCCTTGTTTTGAACTTTAGCCCTCGTCTGTTTCTTCGTAAGTCTTAAGACCTTAAAAATCATTTAGTTTCAAAGGATGAATCTCCCTACGTCTTCATGTAAAAAAGAGGGAGACGCCTGATCTGTTGGATGCGGTAAATCCAGCTATTCCGATATGACAGATCGTATTCTGTTGGATCCAGAAGACAAAGCTATTCCCGATCTGGGGATAGATCTGGAATAGTTCATCTATAGGATCCAACATAACAGGCGTCTCCCCTCCACCATTTACTTGAAGCCGGGGGAAGACCCATCCTTCGAATCGTAGTGACTTTTAAGGTTTTAAGATTTCTTAAGACTTTAAAAATCGATGGCTACAATTAAAATAAAATGGAAAGAAACGCGATTGATATGGCGCTAAGAGTTTCGACAACAGCTTGAAACAAGTGTGGAGCTTGAACTCCGACGGAGGCAAAAGTGTGAAAAGCTGAGGGGAGATGTACAAGTGGTGTAGAAGGAACAATGTGAGCAAAAAGCATTAGGAGTCATTTTGGAAAGAAGGAAGAAGACATGGAGCAGGGTCCTTCTTAAGAAGCTAACAGTCGCCCAGCTCTTCAAGGAACTTACAGCATTTCATAGAACCCGAATGTTTATTGCCATTTTTACAAGAGCCCCCCACTGGCTCCTATACTGAGCCTGGCGAATCCAGAGCACTCCATCATATCCTTCTATAAGATCTACTTTAACATTATCCTTCCATCCACTCTTAGGTCTCGAGGTGATTTTCTCTTCATAAGTAAAAATCAATTACATTTATAAAACTTTGATAGTTTCCTAATTACGTTGTTTGTACAATTTAATTTTCCATCTGAAATTTACAGGTTATAAATGAGTTTCTAAAACCAACATGGCAACGTCAGACGAAGTATAAAACACAGTCTAGCAGTTTTAATACAAATGAGACTTTCGAAATCGGACCACACAACTGAAAGCAGAGACATAAAATGTTCCAAGTTCCTAGAAAAGTTGAAAGTGTATCAAAAAGTGTCGAACAAGCCACTAATGGTCCAGTTCAAATTATTGATGGACTCGTATTTATCGTTCTTCTCGTCTGCAGTATCTACAACTCCGTCTCAATGAAATTATTGATGAAACTTTTTCCCCAACCAAAGGTTGGCAACGGACTTTCCTTCATATGATGAATGCTGTGGATAAAAGATTCCATTAAGCCTGTACCCCGCAGAACACGTAACGGAATTGCGAGTTTACAACTAAACTTTCTTTATATATTAGTACACGCCTCTGTCTCTGATACTATCAGACGTCAGTAAAGATTAAGGGCATTCGCCTTGGTTTAATACTGTAGTGACTATTTTCGGTGATTTAGTAAATGGCTTCTTACCAAGCAGACAAGGATTGACCTGTACTCGAAAGGCATCTCCTTCGAACCTTCGCTACGCTACGCTATGAGGACGTTCTTGTAGCTCGAAAACTTAGCACGATAAAATAACGGCGCCAAGATCAAAACTATGCATTGATGTGGACTCATCGCCCTGATGATGGAGGCAGCAAGGACCTTTGAAACGTTGGTAAACTTCTACCAGACAATACGATGCTACAACCCAGTAGACAGCCATCTTCGTTCCCACCGTCGAGGAAACCTCAAATCCTACCTAAACAACAAACTGTCAAGCCTTGGGCTTCCTATACCCGTACGTTCGCTCTTCTGCAACTGTAGGCTCCGTATTCTCAGACCCCTAAACCAGGCTGCGTACAGCATTTAAAGTATAATATTGTGATGTGTTGGGGTTAGCATTGTTGCGTTTAGCATTGTTGTGTCTACATTGTTGCGTCTGTTTATTGGCATTGTTGCATAGCCATTGTTGTAATTGTATAAAAGCCGACTGACCATGTCAATTGTAGTCGGGTAAAACGTTTTAGAAAATAGAAAGTGCTTATCTTATATAAGAATTATTAAGAAATCTGTGACGTGGACGTCGTGGTCTCTTACAATTGAACAAAGTTTGAGAAATCTGTGACGTGGACGTCGTGGTCTCTTACAATTGAACAAAGTTTGAGAAATCTGTGACGTGGACGTCGTGGTCTCTTACAATTGAACAAAGTTTGAGAAATCTGTGACGTGGACGTCGTGGTCTCTTACAATTGAACAAAGTTTGAGAAATCTGTGACGTGGACGTCGTGGTCTCTTACAATTGAACAAAGTTTGAGA